>JAOTAV010088478.1:0-11721 GCA_026546445.1 Cyclargus thomasi | reverse complement strand
AAATGTATGTAACGTTGCTAAAAATTATTGGAACAAAAAAATTGATTTCCCGCCTTTACTTGACACTGGCCATGGTTATAGCCAAGCGCCATATAAATAAATAAAAAGAAAGAAGAAGGAGAAAAATAACACAATACCAATTGCATTATTTTTACGAAATTTGAGGTTTATTTTAATTAATTTCACTTGTAATTTATTTGAATTTCGAGATTGTTAGGGGATTAATCAGTATTAGGGAAATAATCAGTGTAAGTGTACGATTAGTGGCAAGCGCAAGTAATACACAAGCTGTTAATGTTTTGTATGAGGAGTTATTTGATAGTGTAAAGAATGAGCAAAGACTTGTACGAGGTAAAAATACGTCTTGCCCGCCAAGAGGACCTAAGACATCGTATGGAGATCGTGCGACAGGGATTCTATGCGCACTTCTGGGACGCGTTTTGGTTTTTCCTGCTACAGGAGGTTATTAATACTATGTGTTGTATATTAGTATTTACAATTTAATCTAGAACTCTGTATATCTGTAAGTACAGGCCTAATTATAATAATTATAAGTATAAAGATCACACACATTTCAATCATTGGAAAATACCAAATAATGTTTAATTCATTAACCAAAAACTTAATCTAACCTTCACTATAAGCATTTACAAAATAAAATTCTTATGGAGACTCCTTGTATGGTCAGATCTTAATGAATAAAACACTCAATTGGATATAATACTATCACCCTGCTGTTTTTACCAAATTTCATGTCTTTATTTTTTCCAAATGTTAGTCATAACAATGTATTTGAAGACTATGTATATGACTATTAAATGAATACAATACATAAATTAAGATTAACAACCTTGCAGCCTGCATCATCTCAAGTACAAGCACAATTGTCTGCCCACTAAGCCTTACTAACATTTATCAGTATATCTCTTTTTTACCTACGACAGAATGGAAACATTATATATGCATTTATTATAACTTTAAATAAACGTAAGCTATAAACTAATTCAATTAATGACTGCCCGGATGGATTTGAAGGTGTTCATCCTGTTAATTTTATCTCTTGTAATATATGCCACCTAAGTCAAATGTTTTTTGAATATTTTACCCTTTTTCAAGTCATTTAAGCGGTATGTTGAGGTTTTTCAAGTTTTTTAATTAACCTTTTCACTTTTGTATGCACCCTGTAACTAGTATGGTATGTGTATGTTGTTAGCTAACACTGGAGTGCTGCGTGCTTGGTGCGGCAGTCCTGTTCATATTCTGTGGAGTGTCCGCAGGGGGCTGCCTGTTGCTGTTACCTGCAGCTGCAGCCATGGTTGCTACCTGTGTCCTCATTACGCATGAGGCTATGGCTCAAAAACATGCACAGGTATCTCTACTTGTCTTAATATAATATGTTATACTACATTAAAAAACTATTACAAATTACAAAGTATTTCTGTCCTGTCTAAACAAACAACAGACAAACAGTTTGAAAAAAAAAAAAACAGCAAAATAACCTTATATTGTAAATTAGCAGGAGGTTCCTCTATTCAGCCATATTTATAATGTGTTTTTTATTTATGAATAAATTAATCGGCTAATAATTTTTTGTTTAAGTAAATCTATTGTTATTGAAAAATTATGTATACCATATAATACCAGGTCTACATAATTTTTTAATATCTTTGGTATTTTTAATTTCATCAAAAGACTAATTATTCTTTTGATGAAATTAAAAATACCAAAGCTATAATTCTTTACAGTAGTCAGAAAGAGAGATATTGTGATATCTTTTAGCCCACCATCACAATAATTTACATTCAATAGATGTTTTTTTATATGCACCCGTTGCCAACAGAAAGAGAAGAATAATGCTGTCTAATGTAAATAAACAAATATATAATAATTGACTTTTTCATGTCAATTTAAATTCTTTGGTAATACATACAAATATAATCAAAACCATAAGTAAAAGAAGCGGGAACTAACATTTAAAAATCTGCTGGATTTTTGTATAAACCGACACTCTAGAGCCAGAAAAATGATTCGATGTTAAAATAATGTGGATTTGATGTGTAGCTAGATAATGATATAGGAAATTTACAAGATTTGCTACAATTTCATGAGAAGAAAATAGTATTTATTGAAAGTTGTAAAATATTAGTTACCCGTTTCTTCCACTTATGTCTTCAATAGTATGCAACAATACAAACTAGTAAATGTCACAATGTCCAATTAGCTAAGGCTTAAAGACTTTTTATTTTTACATAAGTTAAGGTATAAAGACTTTTGATATTCAAGTATCATGCTCATTGGTCACATACTGGACCTGCTACTGCGGTGGGCAGGTCTCGTGATACTGTATTCTAATATTGGGATGTTGTTTGTTTCCAGAGTGTGAGTAATGAGATGTTTGGTGTTGTAGCAGAGGTGCGGGGCGCGCCGGTGTCGGGCGTCGACCGCCGCCGACCGGTACACATCCGCTATTGCCTCGCTACGGGGGACCACGCCGAGCCTGACCGCCCGCACTACGCACAGGTCAATTCATACTTACATAGTACATATTAATATTATAATTGTGAATGTGTCTTTCTGTCTGACTGACAGTTACCTCCTGAGGCTCAAGACACTGGACCAATTGTGCTGAAATTTGGTATGGGGATACTGTGAGTCCGAGAAAGGGACCTAAGATAGTGTTTATTCTAGGAAAATAAGCGGTTCCTACTACTGTATTTCTTGTGTAACCATTTTTAACAGTGAAAGGCACGAAAATACTGATATTTTCTCAGGGAGCCCGAGGAACAGCTAAAGCTGTCTGGGGGCCGCTACAAAATTAATCAGACAAACAGACTGGTTCACCTGTGTTTACGAATTATTTTTAGGGGACATACATGTCTCATGTAACATGTAACATGTGACTTCCAGGTGGTGGGGACTGTGAGCGTGTCGGAGCTGTGGGGCCCGCAAGACGACGGCTGGCTGCATTCCTTCGCCGTCCATCACGAGTGAGCGTTTATTGTATTATATTTTTATAACCGTGGTACAGATACTTAAATTCGGTTGTGTGCTTGCGCTTGTAAACTTTCGTTAATGTGGCAGTGACGCAGCGGGCGCCGAGTTTACAAGGCTCACCCACACTGTCCCACACGTAGGGCCGCGCGAACCATTCAACTATAGCTAATGTAGCAATTAAAATTATTCTAATGCAACCCTAGCGGTCGCTCGTATAACAATCTAATGCTTTTGGTATACTTCTTCGAGGGTTTAGAGTTATAAAATAATAATTTGCAGGTGGCGGCGGTGTGGCGTGGGTCGTGCGCTGGCTTCCGGGGCGGCGGAGGAAGGCGCGCGGCGGGGGCTGGGCGCACTGGGGGCGGCGTGTAGCGGGCTGCAGGGCGGGGCGCGGGGGGCGCTGGCGGCGGCGGGCTGGCGGTGCGCCGCCTCCTACTGCCGCCCGCTGCTCGGCGCTGCGCTCACACTGCCGCTCGTGCGTCTCGCCCGCCCCTTGACGTCCGCCACGCCCGTATAAACTCGACCTTGCTCTGGTCGACGACCGCCGTAAGTCTTTTATAATATATCGAGAAAATAATACTCCTAGGAGAGAGGAAGGGAGTGCGTTATCAAATGAATTAGGGTAGCCTCGTAAGTCGTCTTTAATGAAGACGCCCTACGAGGGATAAAAATTACATTAAAATGTCACAGACCATTCTTGAACGAGGTACAGTAGTACCTTGAGACTGCTGGTAGTAGTTAACGTACAATTCTAAATGGTTTTGGTCGGCCTGCTTCTTCGTTCCGTGGCAAATTGTCAAGAAGCGCGAAGCACTAATTTATTAATATCGATCTTACAGGTTCATATAATCCACATTCGGGAACTGAAAAAGGCTGTTATTGAATCTTATATAAGCTTTAAGCTTCGCAAAAATTAAGTGATTAAAGAAATTTATATTTTAGTATGCATGCGGTGTTTCATTGTTCATCTCTTAACAGAACTGGGGACTTAGCCAAGACCTAAACGTTTTCGCTACTTTGTAGAATCGCCAAATTGTATGGATATGACAGTAGAGTCCGTTACGCCTTATGTCATTTCCATACATTTTGTTTAGCGATTCTACAAATAAGCGAAAACGTTTAGGTCTTGGCTAAACCCCCGGGTTCGTCTCGCTCACCACATGAATTCATTTAACATTTAACTACTTTTTATTATGTAATTAATCTGATAGCCTGCAGATTGATTCGGAAACGGCTGTATCTGTATCGCCTCGAGAAATTCTGTGGCCCTACCATGAGTGCCGGCAATCCAAAATAAAACGTGTTAGTAAAGTGCGTTTCGGGAGAGCGTCAAATATTTTTGGTCGGCTACTCTTATGATGTAGGTCCAGCACCTGCACGTCGTAGCAACGCTCACCAGTTGTAGCTAAATCGTAACGCATTCGCTTTAGTGGCTATATCATGAGTTTTAAGCAATAGTATTAGTCGATACTCGATAGCAGCTGTGTAAATTTTTAGTATGGAAGTTTTAGTTCCGCTTAGTTGTAAAATTTGGTCATCATAAGAGTAGCCGATCAAAAAAAATTGACGCTCTCCCGAAACGAACACTACTAATATATTTTGTTTTGGACTGTCAGAAACGCATAATGTCAAAATTTTCTGATCAGAAATTATCATTTCGTGCGGCTAGGGAAAACGTTTCATCTCTGCTAGGTTCGTTACATATATTTTTTTATTGCTATCAATGATAATGGCACACATTACTAATAGTCGATACTGAAAAGTAAAATATTAACACGAATGTAGAATTTTAATTAGTTGCATAAAATCTCAATAGATGGCGCTGACGTGCACTAGAACTTGAAGTAATAATATTATTTTTTTCGCAATGTTTTATGCAACAGATTGAATTGTTCGTCACGACAATTAAAAAAAAAAACAATGGGTGGTTAATTTATTCTTTTGGTTTCTGTCATTTGGTGTCGACTGTGGGCACGTACGGTTATTGGTTGTTTGTTGTCTTGTGAGGTATTTAAATTACTCGTTTGGTTTGCCAAAAATGAATTCGGCAAACTAAGCAAAAGACGTAATAAAATAATGATAATTAGCCAGTCACAAGTTTAGTAAAGATATTATTTTATAGAATAAAATCGATTTTTATCTCCGACTAATAGATATCGATACAACATACGAGGCGATGCCGTAGGATGATGCTCGAGTATAATGTCAGGTCTCGTCGGCGGTAGTCGTTAAGGAGATATAAACGATTGGGAGGGACTATGGAGGACGGGAAGCTTACAACATCAACACAACAGATACAAAATAATTATATTTATTGGCAATCTCAGTTTAAGAATTTTTACACCCTTAAAAATAGAACCTACATAATAAATTACAACATGATCATTTACAGACGCTAGTTTTATGTACAACGTACCTAGTATTATATAATATTATGTGTCACATAATAATAATACCTACTTTAGACGTGTCATTTGTTATTATTATTATGTAACACACTCACAATGAACATTTTCAGCACGTAAACATACATAAACCGGAACAGAGACAACCTTTTGAGTATTGACGACTATAGCTTGAGAGTGGTGGTGGTCGCATGTGGTACACGGCACGTGTCATGTGCCATGTACCGTGTGTAACATCTGCCCAATGTGCACATAACACACGCGTACAAAATAACCCCATAAATTCCCTTTACAATAATTTAAAACAGTAACTCATTCAGCGCTCAACTCATTCAGTGGAGCTACTTACGTGGATATAAGGGACACTATATAACCAAAAAATATCAGTACTTGATATCCAAAAGAATATGAATAACTCCAAAAATACTAAATCCAAAATTTATCATTGTTATAAAAAGTAAAATTCGCAGTCGGTAATGTAAAAACCAAACATACGCAAAAATTAGTTTTCTAGGAATATATTATACTAGCCCTGCGGCGTTATCCACGGCTTGTAGCTACATAACAAAAAGACAGACACACGCACGAGAGACAGACAGACAGACCCACTTACAGAATTCAGCCTAATAAACATACGCACTCACTTACAAACTTTCGCATATAATATATAGTAAAAAGTAGGATAGGATTTCAATTTTATTGTCTCGTATGGATTACAATATTGTGGTTCAATTTTTTTTTAATACAATTTTTGTTAATACTCAAAAATATATTTCTTAACCGACGATGACGCTTGCGAGAAAGAGACTGAGACGTACGCCCGAAGATTTAAACATTTGGTTTTTAAAACTTTAGACATCGCTTTCGTGAAATAAACGAAGAATATAAAATAATTACGCTAGGTAGTCGATTTAAGTGGAGGGGAGCCGAGCTCGAGCCGGGCCAGTCGGGGCCGCACGCGAGCGTCCTATACGCTATATGTACATGCGCGCGCGCCGCACCGGCAGGACCAGCACCCGCCGGATCTATTAAAGTATGGCTTCTAGTATGCCGGGCATGCAGAGGCCCTCGGCTGAGTCGTGCTAAAGTCGGAAATAGACGATAACTTGGAGTCAAGAATAAAAATCAAATGAAACAGATCTTAAAATCCTGCGATCGATCCAAACTTTTCTATTTATTAAATTCGAGCCTCCGTTTTGGTGTCGACACTTCGAACTGACAGCTAACAAGTGGGAGTCTCGAGTGGTACTCGTCCGGGGCCCGTACGGCTCCCGGGCCGGATAGCCTCCGGCTGGACGTGGACATCTCCACCCGACCTAAACTATACAACTACGCTTCGTCGTGTCACAACTACTGTACGTTTATCACGACTGCATATTATAAGCATTTCTGATAAAAAACTCGAATGCCCGCCAGATTTGGCAATAAAAAACTATTTAAAAATTTCTGACAGTATACGAGGTCCACAACAAAACAAGAGCAGAGTGCTTTTCTGTCGGGCGTTTCTATTTTTTGGAACAGAAATGCTCATTATGGGCGGGCGGGCTAAGCACTCGGCATTCGCGGTGTCACGGCAGGCGGGCGTCGGGCCGCAAGTCGTTATCGACGGCGTCCAGCTCCAGGCGGTGCCGCAGCCACGACAGCATCGCCTCCTGCAACGTCACGCGACGTCAGGTTACACGCTAGTCGCAGTCAGTCGCAGCGAGTTACTCTCGAAGCGGAACACCACCACCTATGTCAGTCGTCGCGGAAGCGGTTAAGAAAGGGCGGCCAAACGCGTGTTAGTTGACTTGTTATTGGCGATATGCTGTTATGAGGACTCTACGAATACGTTACTGTGAATCGTGTCGGAAGGTAGGGTATATACATCGTTACCTTATACCGAAATCGGCGTCGGTCCCGTTAATGGGTCCCGTCTACGTCGGCGTCTCGCAGCTCGCGAGGATCTAGATTGCGGGACGGGAACGTACCGCGTGCGGTCAGTCGCGCGGCGCCGGTGGGTCGCGGTGGTTGTCGCTGTAGTCGTCGTATTCACGCGGCGGGTCGAGGTCGTCGCGCGCGTCGTATTCGCCTTCCTCTTCGCCCTCCTCCTCCTCCCCCGCGCCGCCCTCGCGTTCCTCCGACCCTGCCGCCGGCCGCTCCTCGCGCGCCGCCTCCTGCCACACCGACATCTACTCCCCGCTACCGCCGCTGCCCCTCGCCACCCCCCCGCCGTCCACGAGCGGACCGCGAGGGAGCGGGATTGCATCGGGTATCATACGACCATAATTACATTAGTAAAGCGTGCAAGGATGGAAATCGTTAACCCGAACCGGTTAAAGCGGGGGACTAGATCGTGCAACACGAATTAAATCGCAACAGTCACTAGTAGTGTTAGTCGATTTAGGTGCGTCGAGATGTGTTAGTGGGGCATTTAGTGGTAGACGAGCGACTCTGCGAGCGATATGGAATGAGCTCGCCGGGCCGCTCGGCCGCAGCTATCGGCCAGATGTCTGAGTTAGCTAAGAACGAGCGCCGCTTACCTTAGTGGGTCGCCAGCCGCAACCAGGCAGCGGGAGGCCGTCAGGCCCCAACGGGCACGGCGCGTCGAGGCCGGGGACGCCCTGCTCGCCGCGGTCGCCCTTGTCGCCCTTGCGACCGCGCTTGCCGCTCGGACCCTGCGCACACAAGACGGTTACCGCACCCTGCCGCGCTCGCCGTTGGCGAGGGAGGGGGGTGCGGGTGTGTCGGTGATGTGTCGTGTCATGCTCGGGTCGCCCCGGTGAGTCGGTTACGAGCGCATGCGGAGGTATCGACAGCGAGGAGGTCGCTTACCGGTTCGCCCTTGTAGCCCTTGTCGCCCTTCGGACCCTACCGAGCAAAAACTTACGTCAGTATTCGGTAACAAACGGGGGGTTTAACTCTGGACGGTGCGCGCACTGACCTCCTGTCCCGGGATACCGTCCGTGCCCTGGAACAGAACGCGAGATTACGGCGGGTCGAGAGGTAGTCGTTAGACGGTGAAGGTAGGAGGTACTCACGGGCAGGCCGGGATCTCCGCGCTCGCCCTTGCCGCCCGGTTCGCCCTGCGCGCCCTGCACACATACACACACACGGACGTGTCGTTATGGTCTCGCTCGGTGCCCCGAGGTGCGAAAGAGATATAAGCAGAGAGCTGAGCTCGTGAACGCTTTTTGGAGCGTTATTGCTACCCGCAACACGCTAGTTGCGGGTGAAGAAAAAAGGTGGAGTTTGATCCGCCACAGACAGGTTGAGTCTGGGCTAGTAGATCAGACTCATCCTTTTGAAAAAAATCGAATATATAGATAATTATGTATAAAACTCTTAAAAAAATATTCTGCGATCTAATTTTTATTATGCACTTTAGTTTATATTCGACGAAAAAGAAACTCACCTTCATGCCGTCGAGTCCCGGCGGGCCCTGCAGCAAGGGACACATATCAGATTTATCGTCTGTCATTCGGGCGCTCGTCGGCGGCCCGGCGAGCGGAAACGGAAAAGAGAGTGTTCGCTCGCCTGGTGATGATCGTGCACGCATGCGGCGGGCTAACATGTCGGCGGACTGGCAGGCCGGCGGGCTAGCATGTCGGCGGACTGGCAGGCCGGCGGGCTAGCATGTCGGCGGACTGGCAGGCCGGCGGGCCGGACGCTCATGCTACAGGCGAACCGGCCGCGCATGCAGTAGATCATAGAGCTTCGACCGGGCGGGAGGAAGGAGGCGAAAAGAAAGATGAGAGTGCACGGCATGCAATATTTTATTTTCATTTTTAAAATATTTTGTGAACAACAATATCGTTTTATGCTCTCGCGAGTATGGTACAAATGACAACTTTCGATTAAAAAACTAAGCCTTAAAAGTACGAAGTTAAATACATTAATCGCAGTCGGGCGACCGGAGGCGAGGCCGCCGTGGCAGTCTCGGCAGTCGGCGGACGCCTCCGGAGCTCGAGCGCTTAAACTAGGATCAATACAATTTTGTACATTCGATATTTAGAGCAGAGGCTCTCGAAATTACCGTGTCGAGGGTGACTCGAGACGATACACGTCGAGCCGGCCGGGGGACGTCCGAGACGACGTCAACGGCTGCGGTGCGGACGGAGCACTCGGGACAACAACACTATATACAGCGAGCGGGAGCCCCGCCCCGCCCCGCCCCGCCCCGCCTGAGCGCAACCTGCGGCGGGCGGGGGCGGAAGGAGGCTCCCCACAATAACCTTAACTAGAGAATAACTGACGGGACGTTACGCCGTACTCCTAACCTAGGCACGGGGGCGACGATAGCGAACGATGAGTACAATTAGACGATAAGTATACAATTTTAAGTCACGAAAAGCGAAAGACTGCTACACGTTTTAGAAGAACAATGATATTTAACATATTATTTTCACGGATCGTTTTTACAGGAGCCCTCCTCGTGAGACCGGAAAAAACGACTAGATCCGGTGTTAGGAATAAATTAAAAAGAAATATTTCTTAGTAAATTTGTAACAAATGTTTTCAGAATGTCTACATGTTGACCTACCACCGGTTCGGGAACTAGCCGTGCGATAATCATAATCTCGCTCACGTGCCGGTCGCAGCGGCGCGCCGAGCGAGGGGACGTCACGAGGGCGGCGCTATACAATATACATGTACGAATACCAATATAATTTAAAAATAGACACTCTGTATCAATATCTCTAATAATATATTTTACACTCGTACTTATTTCTAGGTTTAGTCGACGTAGTCGGCAGTCGCGGTCGTCGCCGGCGCGGGGACGGGACGGTGACGAGACGTAAGTGACGTACGACCGCCGTGCGACCGCGCCGGGGACTCGCGAATCGCGACGAGACGCTCTTAACATATATGACGCTCATATCACTCGCAATTTTGGTCGCGCAAAATTTTCTCTTAGAGCGAAAAACATGAATAATTAAAAAAAAATTTTGGTACATTCGGAAGAGCGGTACGAGTAGAGTCGAAACTGTCGAGGGCGAGCACCTCGCGGAGACTCGGAGCAGGTGGACCGACCACCGGCCCCGGCTCACGACTGCGACTCGTTCCCCTGCGCCGAGACATTCACAAAATTCAACCGGGACGAGAATATAGACTCGCGCTCACTCGAGAAACCACCGTCTCGCGACAGACTACTGCATACAAACATATGGGGATCCGCGCACCCGAAGCGAATTTTGATGAAGTAGTTTGTTCACGGCCTGTTGCAACTCGAGAGATCGCGAACCCTCACAAACTTTACAATAGATCGGATTTAGGAGCGATCACACGAGACTACCGGAGGCCGCGGTCCCCGGGCGAGCGACGCCGCCTCCGGCGATACGTCTGGAGCATCGTTCGAGCGACGTCGGCCTCGACTGAACGATCCAAAAATACTTCTTTACACTACAAATTTGTAACACTTACATTTAAAATTTGGTAACATCTTAAGTTCGTAGTGACTTAGAATATTTACATACAGATTGTACAATTTACAGAGATGCGCGGGGGGCGCGCGGGCGGTGAGGTGCGGCGCGCGGGGGGCGAGGTCACTACGTGAAGGCGAAGTCCGGCGGCCAGCGATTCTCCTGCACCACAACACCGGGTTAGTACTGTGGTTAGCGGTGGGGCTCGCGTGTTAGTGTAGTTAGTCGGTTAGAGGCGGCGGGTATGCGGATGGTGTCGTGTCGTGGGGCGTGTCGTGTGCCGTGTCGTGTGTAGACGGAGATACTCACCCGAGGGCCGGCGTCGCCAGGGTGTCCCGGCGCGCCCGTCTCGCCCGGCAGCCCCACCGGTCCCTGCGAAAAATAATGTCATTTGAGCCGTTGCCGACCCGAGCGCGGATGCAGTTTCGCCGGATAGTCGCCGTCGTCGTCCGGCACGGGACCGGGACCGACGTCGACGGGGGGGAGGGGCGACACTCACCGGTAGTCCCATCGGCCCGGGGTCGCCCTTCTCGCCGCGTTCGCCCTGAAACGAAGAAAGTCGTCGAACTTAAAATGTTGTAGTTTAGGTTGAGGGTCGGTTCTATCGCGGTCAGAAGTGAAACGTAACGGTGGCCATATCGAACAGGGTTGAGCGTCGCCAGAACGGGGGGGAGGGGACACGTACCGCCTTGCCCCGGGCTCCGGGGTCGCCCTTGTCGCCCTTGATGCCCGGCGGTCCAGCCACGCCCGGCGACCCAGCCGGACCCGGTGCACCCGGGGGCCCCATCATCTGTAACACGCGGGGACTCGAGTTAGGGACACGTTGAGATAAAATTAAATATTTATAAGACAATTTTAATAGGAATCTTCAAGAAAATAAACGTTGTGTTGCTCTGAAAAAACAAAGTTTATTTTAAAGT
>JAOTAV010088467.1:0-11723 GCA_026546445.1 Cyclargus thomasi | reverse complement strand
GTTTCTTACGCCGGTTCTTCTCGCCGGGTTAGTTCCCGAACCGGTGGTAGGCACCGTAGTCTCGACGTTCAGAAAATTTACTTAAAATACTTATTTTGAATAAAAAAGATTTTTCAAGTTTTGATATTATTACAAATAGGTTAACTTGAAGTATTGTACACCAATAAAAATTTGTAGTTTTACTAGTAGAGAAAAAAAAGACAACCTTTAAATATATATTGTGCTGTTCTTATCACATAAACTTGTTTCATCTCGAGTATAGTTTACAAAAACTCCTACTTAATATGATTGACAAACATTGCCAAGATGAGGCGTGAGGCGTTTCCTTGTCACTCGTATTTCATAACAGAACGGTTTTGTTTTACATACATTTCCATACATTTGAGCTATGTGTAGGGTTGTCACACGTGAGTTTTCCTCAGGTTCATTCTAGTCTAAAAGTATGTTGTTATCTTTAAATCAAGAGACCATGGTCTTTGGATGTAGTAGCCTGTTTAATGTAGGTCAGACTAGTAGCCGTCGTATTAAATTAATATTATCTTTTGATGGATTATAATTATGTTAACAAGAAAAAGCCAAAAATATTTAAATATTTTTTACTTCTATTATTGTATTGACTATGTTAAAATCTTGTTACATTATTTTGTTTAAAAGTTGTGTTAAATTATCAAGTTGGATCCCACCTTGTCGCTTTTCTGGTACTCTTGCAAAATTACATTTGACAGCCCTACGCATGTACCACCGTGTCATCCGCGCTCGACTCCACTTACCCATACGAAATATTTATAACTCTTTGTATGCTAATGTATAAATGCATCCTAGCTAGGGCTGGCGACGACTATAAATTTGTTTTCCGCGACTTGATGTGGCTGAGCGGTGAAAGTGACGTTTATCGGCTGTCCTGTCTAAGCGTTTCAAAGTATCGCTAATTTATAGACGACGTGCGCCACCTTTTGCGTACAGATGTATTACAGACATTCTTGTTTATGTGTTTTAAAATACTTTGCAATATAATAGTCGATTTATTAACTATTATTAACACGGACGGGAGTAATTACCAATTTTTGTCATCATAAAAAATACATCATAACAATAAGCGTGTGTTTATTTTGAGAATCACAATACAAAACAATAATTAAACAAACATTAGAAGATATTATACAATACAAAAAAATATGATTCACAACACCATTTTTATAAAACTAAGCATTTTTACATGACAATACACAAACATTAAATTTTTTCTAGTAAATTAAAATCAGTAAGTGGCAACCCTGCGCATAGCCCACACCGTCTGTTCAGGCGTTCGCGTTATGGACACGATTATCAACTTTAGCGCCTCGGAGACATTATGCACTCGTATTGATATTTATATTCGAAGAAATCATAACAAAACATCACTTACCTTATACGTCGTATCATATTGTTTCCTTCTTTGAGACTAAGGGCATGTTTCACCGCTTACTGATAAAGTTTTTGATAGGCTATCCACAATTTTTTGACAGATTCTCCACAAAACATCTGTCTAGAAAAGTTATGGACAAACCATTTGAGGGTAAAACAGTCCCTTCCTTGTGAAGTTGCCTGTTATTAAGTATAAAAGTGCTAACTTCATAGTAAGTTAGCGTAGGTCAAGGAGTCGATCAAAGGCGATCATAGAAGACGATCAGCACGCGGAGTCCTGTACGCCCTGTACATGATCATTGATCATCCTTGCATGTCGTCGTTAGTAATCGCTGTTTATAAAGAGGAGATAATTTCCTTATGATTTATAAATAGCCTCCATAATGGGGGAAATTGAAAGAGGGCCAGTTGACGGACCTAACTCATTGGTCTGAATATGTCGATTCCATATAAGTGGTGATCAGCTCAGTTTGACACAAGTCGACCAAGTTACTTAGATTTCTATTTCTCAGATTGTACTTTTCGTCAAAATATTTGCTACCCAAATCCCGCTATTATTATCAATTTATGTCCCACTGCTGTGGAAAAGAGCAGGCTCTCTTTTATATATTAAATTATTAATTGAAGGCATGAGTGGAAGAAGTGGATAACTGACGTTTGGCAACCTTCATACTAATTTTATCACATAAAATGTTGACAAATCTTCTAACTTACCTATTTCATTGTCTGGCTAAATTATCAGGCTATACGTCAAATCCACATTACTTTAATTTCAAATAATTTTTCGGGTCCAAAAGCGACTAAGAACGCAAAAATCCGAGAGTTTTTAAAATGATAATTATCTGCTTCTTCCACTAATGTCTTCAATTATGAAATATCTCCCAATAGACCCGTTAAACTGCTACTGAATCTATTAGCCTTACCCACCGGCGACCCACGCTTGTAACTCATTGGATCGTATGATTATAACAATAGTTACTGCTCTTATAAAAATGCGTTAAAATCCAATGCTTTATGAATGAACTTCACTTCGTGCGCGATTTAATAGGGAAGATATCTGTATGGAAGGTACCGCATTTAGCTCTAAGACCGCCAATTTTTACATTCCTTTTTTCGTATGTCGCTTCCACAATTTGTTAATTTTTGTTCTGTACTATGCTAGTTTTTTTTTAAACAAACACTATTGTTTGGTTTTATTTAGTTAACATTATTCTCTTGTGTACTATCTATAATTTACTCCATATTTCTCCATGCCTTGTCGTAGGACTGCTGGCAGAGATAAGCACACCTATATACTGCCATTGCGTTATCTACTTTAAGTTACTTTTAAAATCATGTATGTACATAAAGAATAAATAAATAAAAAAAATTGTATAAAGAATTTTCTATTCTATTCTACAGCTTCATCGTGTTATAGTGCGGTCAAACGAAAATTCTGTTAATAATACCTAGTACAATAAGTACCAAGCAATTGAGTAATGATTATGAATTTACCGATGCTAGTCACAAAGCCAAAGATTTAACAATAGCCCTACCGGTCAGACGGGATTCTCAAATGAGTCGCGAGCGCATCTAGATTTCCCCCTTTCTTACGTTTCGCCGGTACAATTTGTATTGCGTTTCGCAATTCAATGGGCCTCTTACTGTATTTATTGTTCGCGTATCGTTTAATAAACAAATGGCCATCTTGTTCTAGATATTTCTAGATTAGCGGTAGGAAGCGAGTTTTACGTGATGTTGTATCTAGAGCAAGAAGTTCGACTTAGCAAGCTTAGCTTTAGCTTTAGAGCGTTCGTGGCCTAGTGTGCCTTCGGATCGTAGGGTGCAGGTTCAAACCCCGGCGGAGGTGTGTACCAATGAGACATGTTCCGACCTCAAGTACATAATACGGATGCTCATTGCCGCGGGAGAGCCATGCTTCGGCACGAATAGGCCGGGATATAATACCACGGCATTACAGAAAACTGGCGTGAGATGACGTTGTGCTGTGTTTCGTTTAGTTAGTGAGTTGAACTACCGGTAGTTCAACTTCCCTAATCCCCTATCCCTATTCCCTCACAAAGGCCGGTAATGCACTTGGGACTCTTCAGATGCCAGTCGCTTTCAGAGAATTTATCAACTCATCTTAAAATTCGCTTTATAACGACATTTGAAAAATGACACCAGCGGCCCTAGTATGGCGACCGAGAAAGTGTTTGTTTCCACAGATAGAAGGTAGACAAAGTAACGTTGTAGTGACGGATGCACGATGCTAGGAAATCTGTCAGTTTACCCCAAACATCTGACAGTCTGTCTGTACTTTCGTTTGTCTACTGACGCTATGCCAGCCTGCAGAAGATGAACCAGCAGGGCAATCGCGATAAATTATTTCAACTGAAACGCAGACGAAGCTGGGAAGTTACTCGACTTTTCGATATATTCCGTATCGCGCTATCGTTTCGACAGCTCAGTGGAACGAAGCTGTACCGTTGTTGGAACTTAAATGCAACTCAGACGCTGTCAAACGAAAAGTTAGTCCCAAGCTACTTTAGCAACTGAAACCTAGACAAATGGCAAGTGATTATCGTTTCTAAGCCTTTGATCAAACATAAAAAATTCACAATTGCCGTCTAAAAAGTAGCACCGGCAAAACCGCCCTTAAGCGCTATTCCGCTCCTAGTCGCTCCGAAACCGCGATTTTAACTTTTATACGATTGTGAGCTTTAACTCATTAAGTTAATTTCTATTTTCCAATACACTTGATTTTGATTTATTTTGTCACCGGTGTGTCAGATAGTCTTGGTGCCATTATTTTATTCAATTTTGAAGGGATGTATGCATCTTATTAATATTTGATCGAAGCTCTGAATCTTAAATGCGCTTAACCTAACCTCATGTCGCTGCACTATCCCATACATAAATGAGCATAATAAGATTCACTTAGATAGACCAATTAGTATCCATTACCCCTGCATAACACCGAAGTATAAGGCAATGTACGCTTCGGTTCTCGCATAGCCTGAATAATTACAACATACTATTTGCATACATGGGATATTTCTACATAAAACAATTATTATCTATAAATATTAATACTACAAAGTCTTCTGTACGTAAATCTAACAAGTTCAAAGGATATCTGCCATCAAAGAAATAGATTTGTAGCTAGTTGACGGACCCTCGATCAGAATATGTCAAATCCATGTTAGCCGTGATCTTGACATAAGGCGACCAAAATCTAGAGCGTTCGTAGCCTAATGGGTAAGACCTTTGGTTCGCACTCGAGAGGGTGCAGGTTCAAACCCCGGTGGGTGCGGATTCTAATTGCCATGCTTTGGTACGAATGGGCCGGCTCGACCGGAGTAATGCACGGCCTCACATGAGTATCCATTGGTGACGGCAGTTGCTTTCCATCAGGTAACCCGTCTGCTCGTTTGCCCCCTAAATATCATAAAAAAATATATGCCAGAATACTAGATGATCCCACATAACATACCATTATGAAATCGCTCGGCGTTCCGGACAGGAAAAAATAGTGCCACTCGTTTTATAGAGTTGGTTTTTCATCGCTTGCGTCGTCTCCTTATACAGCTGATGTTTTCTGATTAACGACTGATTAACCATCATTAGGGATGTGCGAAACATCGATTAATTAGTGTAACCATCGATAAGTGACGATTAAGTCTAGATTTAAATTACGTTTAATACGTTAAAAGCTTGTAGCTATGATAATTGTTAGTACATTAAATTTGTTTTTATTTTAACTTTTTGTTTTATTAGAAATATCTATATATAAAAGTGAAAATTCACTCAATCACAAAATCTCAGAAACCACAAATTTCAAATTTTGTGCTCACGAAGACGAGATTTTATAAAATTCAACCCCCAAAGTACTTCTTAACGCGCGAGATACATGTTCATATATAGCAAAAACGACTAGACAGAACTTTAAAATTTTGCTGAGAGATAAGATTTAATATAATTACTTACAAATGAGATAAAGTTGGAAAAAAGGGTTAAAAAACTGTCAAATAAAGTTACAATTATTTTTTGCACAATCATACAAATGAAATATTTATTAAACAAAACACATTGTACGATTGGATGCAGTGGATCTAGATATAAAATAAATCTATTTAAAATCGATGATACCAACCTAATTATAATTCAGTCAAGATCTGTAATCGACGTCTTTGGACTTGTCAATTTACACTTGTACATGGATATACACCGGTCGTGATCGACTCATACTTATGTAATAAATATAATACATACTAATTAATTAGCTCATAATATCTATTTAGGCATAAAAGTCTAATAATATCATAAAAGCAGTCCAACGATTTTGAGAAATTAAACAAACTATAGAGTTATAAAAAACTTCCCTAGCGATTTGTCACTAAAAATGTTGTCTATTTCCCATAAGTTAGGCAAAGAATTACTTTAAACGGTCTTTCACCACAGACCTGTAAATGCTAAATATCTATTTTAAGGTATCAGAAAAACCACCATTCTCATTAAAAGGCGAAAGCATGAACAAAAGTTCAAAAGCTGATTTCGTAAAAGAAATACCCTCAAGCAAAACACTTTTTAGGTGTAAAAAATATGGACAAATTCGTCTCCTATTTCGGAGCTCTACTGACTGAGGGAATGCTATGTATGTATTAATCAACATAACTGTAAGGAGAGTCCACGTGATTCACATTTTTGTAGAGCAACGGTTTTTAACATCGACATAACGATCTTATCACAAAAAATCTGAGCAAAAGTAAGGTTTTGCCCATTCATTACTTTAGAGACCGATCATTATAGTAGATTTTGTTAAAAAAGTCTAGATCCGTTGATAAGTACTTTATATTATTGACAGTATGTAACAAAAATATTTTTATCAACGAAACAAAGGATAAAAATGTGGGCCAGGGTGGCTTAGTTTAGTTACCATATTAATAAGATAAGTGTATGACACGGGTAACTAGTAATTCGATAACAATTTTCGGTAAATTATGAAAAATTTTAGTGACTTAGTTCATCCACTAATCCCTTCTGCTTAAATAGCCTAATATTTTTAAATATCCTTTTAGATAACGTTTTTTCGCTCAAGATTGATGGTATGGTTTTTAACCCTGTGTCAAATTTCTATACAAACAAAAACCCTTTTGACGAAAGACGTAAAAGCATGAAATTTCTTCCAGTTATAGTTGATATGGAGGAGGAGTGTGAAATACCAATAATATTTTAAAATATGCTTTTATCTTACATTTTTTAAATAAATAAAACGCTACGCACACTACACGAAATATTCTATTGTTTATGGTTGACGTCTGTGTTTTTTTAATTAAAATTTTATGGCCTGGTAACGAGACCTTTATGCGAAATTGAAGTCTGTGATTGAATTGAGAATAGATTACAGCTTTTTATAGCTCTTTACTAAAGCTTAACATTTTAAATATTCTTCATCGAGTTTCGACCACAGGGCGACCTCTAGTATTATTAGTTTCCGATATATTATAGTAGATATATAAAAACATTTAATACAATACTTGAGAATGACGGACATTCATGATACAAAAATTTATAACTTATCTGTACAATGAGATTAGCAAGAAAAAACAATATCGCCTATTACGACACGTAACTGATATGGATAGGTTACACTTTTATTGCTAATATTTATGAGTATTTATAAGTATTATGGGTATTTATGAGTATTATAAACCATTGTAGTACTAATTGAGTTATAACTCAAACGTCTGAACTTTACTAATGACTCTCATTACTGGACTAATGAACAATAAAAATATCATTCCTGCTTTATGACTTTAGTTCGATTGAAGTAGGTTTATTTTTTAAATTGAAGACACGAGGATATTTTGTAATCCTTTTAAAGGCTTAATAAGTTAAGATACCATTTAAAACTTTACGTAAAACTCAAATAATTTATTTTTGTGTTTGTTATTGCATAATTACATAATGTCATTCGCAATTTTCGAACACAAGAACTACGAAAATGTAAATTTTCTTGTTTTGTTCGCATTTGAAAATATTATTAAATTTTAGTGTATTGTGTATTAACTTTCCTGTCGGATTCACTTACCCACGTACTGAGCTTTTGTACATATTATTACATGGCGCATCGTAGCGGGCCGCAATTTTCACACGGCTTTTATTACAAAGATATGTCCTTACTCCTGCCCACTACCCCGGTTCGCTCAGCACAATGTGTGCAATACTTTTATTTCGTATTTTAACCGCTAAGGCTCTTTAAAAACAACCATCTTTTGTCATATAAATATTTTTTTTCTATGTATGTTGTAAATGTTAATGTAAATTGTAAGGCAAAAGTAATGCTAAACATGTTAACACATACAAAATTAAGATACGCCTGAGTTATTAATTTTCTAAAAACAGTCCATTGTCAGATAAAAATATATTTTTTTCTAAAATCTCTCGTAAAACTAAAAATTGGCTAGAGAATGTTAAAAACCTGAAAGATTTCAATAAGATCGGCTATATTTAAACACGGAAATAAATGTCAATAGGTATAAAATCATAAGGCATACCTTCAATTTATAATTGTAAACGAGAGATTCCGCTAAACTCGGATTGCTGGTGACCACAGTAATGCGGAACAGACAACAGGACTACAATACTAGCTTAGTTAGAAAAAGAGATAGCTTTTGTATAACTCCGTCTTTGAATCTTTTGATAAAATTTGATATGAAGATATAATGAGCCCCTAAAAAGGACATGGGGCACTTTTTATTCCGGAAAAATGAATTATTCCGGCGCGTTAAAAAATTAAAGTTATGGGCTCCTGTTAGTTATAAATTAGCTAACTCCTTCTCCTATTTTCTTCTGATCAATTTTGTTGCGGGTCTGAAGACAGTTTGATCATGTCCCTGAGGCTCCCTGAGATCATATCAAAGTGTTTTTAGATAGCGCTGACGATCCGGTGGTGAGGATATTTGCGGAAAAATCCGTTTTTATCCTTGTTTGCTGTACCTCGAAAATTCTATAAGAATCATTCATTTATACCGGACCAAATAAATACGATCTCGCAACACGCCAACAAAGAAATCAATAGAAGATTCTAAATTCAAATCGCGCTGATATCAACAGAAATGCGGAAAGGTAGAATGGGAGCAGAAATAAGTCGCAACACAACGACAAGATCGAGACAAGCACACGAGCTCGCGTGCCGGGGTTGCGACACGGCCGCGCCCAGCTAGTGATGTGCGTGCGGATTGTCGATAAAATATATCGATATTACGTCGTCTCCGTGACGCATTAGACACGCGTTTCACTTTTGTTTTGCAACTGTGAAATTGTTATTGGTAGCTAATGGATTGCGTATAACTTTTTTGTTATTTACGGTGCCACATCTCTGGTTATTTCTGAAATAACCGACTTCATATGCTTTATTGAACAATACCGTTTGCCCGTGGCTTCAATTACATAACGAAATACTAATTCTTCATCCCTACTACTATATATGTGTATGCAAAAATCAAATCATTAGTTTCTTTATTAGGGCGTGAAGGAAGGACAAATAAACACTTTCACATATCACATATTAGTATGGATGTCCTTGTATAACATCAGGGTGCATTAAATAGGATGATATTTTACACAACCAATCTAGACATTAAGTAATAATACAAAGTTTACAGAAACCTATCAGAATATAATTAATTATAATACAGGAAGCATGTTCCAAAAATAACTAGTAAAATATAATATTGCACAATTTAAAAAAACAAATCTTCGCGTAAATGCTTAAAAATAGTTTTCTTTTGCTTTATGAAATTTCCGCTGAAACGATCAAAGTTTACAAATAAATTGATATTAAAATGTCATTTTAAAAATAAGATTTCGGAATTGTAAGCGTAAAATTGTCTCGACTCGCACGTAATAGAAAGCTCTAAAGCACGTCACTATTAGAGCCAGCGATAGCACAATTAGATGTTTGTATTTCGAGGCAATGGCAGCGCACGCGCCGCTCCTATACTCTGTTTAAAATCAATTTACCTCTAGTAGCACAGTTAGTCCAACGAAATAAGGATCACTTTTTAATTCAAGGTGAATTCTTTGCATGGACTGTAACTCTCAAGTTAAATCTAGCAGTATAAAAATTTTATCGCCTTGTAATTACATTGTTACAATTGCATAATTTATAACGCGAATATTTCGAATGCTCTATCAGATTCCAGGTCGAGTCGATGCTGAAATAAATATTTTATCGATACATTCCTGTAATGATTGACATCATTAACTTGTTTTAAAATTAACTGTCATAAAATAAACATAAAATATTATTTAAAAACTCTTTACAGTACAGTAATACGTGATAAAAAATACATCCAAGTGCGAGTTCGACGCGCGCACGAAGATTTCCGTACCAGTACAGAACAAAAAATTGGATAAACGCATTTTTGAAAGTTTTAAATGTATAAAAAAGTTTTAAATTTATAAAAAAAGTAAGAATTTATGAGCACATAAATATTTATAAAACAAAGTCATAAAATAAAAATGAGTTGGTGAGATTCGAATCAAGGCCTCTTCAAACTTACGCAATCACTTTACTTACTCCACCACGCCGGTGATGATGAATGTGTCAAATTTATTGTTATTATTATACATCTTATTATGGAACGAAAACGCAGAAAACATTTTTGTTGTATTAGAGCCACCTTTAAATATTGATTTTATTTAGCATTTGTTGCACAGACGAACGGACAGACAGACAAAAGGACAGACGGGCAGACATTGAATTCTAGGGCCTCGTTTTTACTCTTTGAGTACAAAACCCTAAAAATTGACAATCTCGTATTCTTGGATCTCCTTAACCAGACCAAAAAGTTATAACAATAACGATTAGTAACGATAAGATTTTTTTCTTTTTTGCGACATTATTTTAATGAGCAATTTAAATTAGTTATGTATTTTTAGTACTAGGTACATCACTAATGGACTAATTTTGGTGAATCCAAAACTAGTCCATTAGTGGGACTTGACCTAAGTTATTTATTTTCCATCCCTATTAATAATCATCAAAGCATAAGCGGACATAAGACTATTTCAAAGGAAATAATTATCATGTTCAATTTACGTCAAGTCTTTTCGAAAAAAACCGTATAGGTTTTGGCGATGGACCCGATAAAAAAGATTCTGTCATTAAAAAAATATTTTCCCATAAATGTATTATATTAACATCATAATAATGAGAATATAAAATGAAAATGATTACTTACACACCCACTTACCTTTTTCTTACGATCCTTAGGGTTGTCACACTTGTTATAACTTACCTTTGTGGCTCAGTTGGTAAGCGCGTTGGTAGCTTAAGTCACGGGTTGGAATCCCGCCGATGGAATAACATTTTTTTCAATGTTCCTGGGTGTGGGATGTGTATTATATATAAATATATATGTATCATGTAACAAAAATCTTAAATATGTGTATAGTATAAAAAGTATTAATTATATTTCCGTTGTCTGGTACCTGTAACACAAGTCCCTCGGGTACTTAACACGGAACTAGACTGACGTGATGTGAAGTGTCCATATATGAAAAAAAAATTAATAGTTTTTGGTGGACCCTAACTAAACCTTATCTAGATAGTAGGTATATCTCCTTGGCTACGATAAAAGGGGAATGGGTTTCTTTATGATTCTCAAATTTTACGCTTATAAGCTTTTTATATATTCAGCTTTAGAGCACAGATGACAGTAAGTTTTTCATAATATTACACTGAGTGAATGATAAAATTAAAGGTTTAGTATTTCTACATAGGAAATTAATATTGCTTTACCACCTTATAATAATTTAACTTAAAAAACCTTACAATATGCTTATAAATTATGATAATTATGAAAATGATTGGAAGAAAAATTTGTGAAAAGGGTAAAGGGATAAAAAAGAAAAAGTCCTTGCCTCTTTACATTTTTTTACAAGTCCAAACTTGTAAAAAAAGGACCAATCATTTCCATACGGACATTTTATAATTTCCATTAAAACGACCACTATAAATTGTGATAACCCTTACTAAAATTGACTTATAGCCGTGTTTGTCACCGTGTGTAATTATTATTTAATGACGCCCGATGACACTCTGACATGACATCTTCATGTATCGATCAATTATGTTGGAAAAAGTTGACATCGTGCACTTGTTGGTAATGATCGGAGGTGCTGTGCTATAATTAACTAGAATAATAATAATAATAATATCTATGGACGCTTCACACCACGTCAGTCTGGCCATGTGCTAAGTACCCGAGGGACTTGTGTTACAGGTACCAGACAACGGAAATATATTTAATACTTTTATACTATACACA
>JAOTAV010088456.1:0-11723 GCA_026546445.1 Cyclargus thomasi | reverse complement strand
TCTAAATATATGTCAATTAGAATTCGGGCCTCTTCTGAATTAGGTGAGGACAGAAAACTATTACATACTCCTATATTCCCTAGATATATCATAACCTAATCTACTACGTCGAGATTCACCCCGAGCACACTCCATCAATACATGTTGTACATGTTAAAAAATGGAGTGTCCGTACATTTAATATTTTTACAAAATAATCAGTGTGGGGGTGCTAAGGAACAGTAATAGAACACATATCGATAAAAAAAGTTGTCAATATGTCTGTTTGTCTGTTTGTACGCGTTAATCTCAGGAAATACTGAACGGATTCGAATAAATCTTTTTTTAATTAATAACTATTAAGTCTAGGCAACACATAGGATACTTTTTATCCCGGGAAAATATACGTTTCCCGCGTGATATACAAATTTTTGCGCAACGAAGTTGCCAGCACCAATTAGTTCAAAATGAAGTTTAATTGTTAACTAATAACAGATCCGGAACTGTTTAGTTTCTTGAGCGTCTTAATGATGATCGTCCATGATAGACAAACACCACGAATAAGGTACGTGCAGTGGCAGTCCCTTCGGATGCAAAATCTTCTGTCTCTGCCCATGATCGTCATCTGTCCAGTGGTGTCCACATCATCGATGGATGATTACGATAATATCCATAACGTATCAACTAGAAATGAAGACATAAGTCGGAGAAGCAGATAACTAACATTTAAATTTCTGCGGGATTTTTGCGTAAATGGACGCTTTAGGACCAGAAAAAATATTTGAAATAAAAAAAATGGATTTAATGTAAGTACAGCTAGATACACTAGCAACAGGTTTGTTGCAATTTTATAAAAAAAAAATAGTATTTACTCGAAAGTTGTAAAATGTTACATATCCGCTTCTTCCACTTATGTCTTTAAATGGGATGATGATCAGGCTGACCTGGCAAAATGCCATTGGCCTCGGACTCTAGAGTGTCCAGCGCCCAAGAGGACGCAAGTTAAAAAAATATCAATATAACAATTTCATTCGTAACATGACCGTTTTTACTGGCACCCCTCTAAACAACAATAATAATATCTATGGACACCACGTTATTCTGGCTCCGTGCTAAGTACCCGAAGGTCTTGTGTTACAGGTACCAGACAACGAAAATGTATTTAATAATTTAATACTATACACATATTTAAGATTTTTATTATATGATACACATATTTAATACACATCTATGACCCAGGAAAATTGAAAAACTTTTTGTTCCCTCGTCGGGATTTGAACCCGCAACCCCCGGCGTGAGCAACCAAAGCGCTCAACCACTGCGCCACAGAGGTCGTCAAAAAGTCTCTTATTGGTATGGTCTTTGTCCCTCTTCAATTTGCCACAGGTGACAGGCCCCAAATGATGTATTTTAATGGTGCAATTAAGTACCTACAACTAGATACTCAATTGTAAACCACAATTGAAGATCACACGAGAAAAACAAGGAATGTCAAAAAATTACAACTAAGAGAAAAACAGCTTGATATAGTTTAAAAGTCTATATACAGCCGGGGACAAACAAATATAAATTGAACTATGACAGTCGACTGCGACGATTTTACCCAATTCTGATTCTTATAACAGAATGATACACTAAAAAGCTAACAGATGGCATTAAAAAGTTAGTTTCACAAAAGTGACGTTACTTGTTTTGTCCGTGTGGTCTTCAATTTGTTTCAATCTCTCAACGTGCACTGTGGCGCACACGAAAAGCAACGAAACGTCGAAACAAGAGCAATTATAAGTAACTGTTCCTTAATCTCACTTTCTCCCGTCGACAGGTAACATTACCGTTGGCTCTTAATGGACGTTTTAAACTTATTTATTACCGAATATCGGTAGACCGGTCTTCGGTTTACAAGCTAGGGTGTTTCTTTTTTTTTTTAAATATAATTGTAATATTCCTAACGCCGTTTGTCCACCGCACGCCGTCTCCGTCATCGATTATTTCGGCCCGATAAAATGCCACTGTATAACACAAGGTAAAGGTTTTATTTTGATGTACGCCACCACAGATCGGCGACAGCCGACGACACATGGAAGTCGAGCAAGCAAGATGCAAACGAAGTAGAGCAAACTAGAAAATGAAACCTATAGCCCAGATCATAGAGTTGAACTCTATCGGGCCGAAATAATCTTGGTGACGGTGACGGTGACGGCGTGCGGTGGACAAACGGCTTAGCTGTAGTGAAGTGTAACGCTTTATCAAGTATCAACCCAATGGCTCTGTCAATTATCCCAATTATTTCCCTTAGTAGAGAAATATATTCAACTTGTGTCCAACGTTTTTATTCGTCCTATAAAAGTTGTATAATCTCTTCGAATTCCAATGATTTTACGGCATATTTTACGGCATATTTTTACGGCACGGGATACACGCGGCAAGTTTTTGAAGCTATCCCATTAAGGGGAATCCATGCGCCAACGGCCTTAACCGTTAATATTCGGAGTTTCGAACTCTCCCCGCGCTAACAGAATATAATTGATATACAATTAATAAAAACAAGAACTGCGAATTCCTATTTAGGGATTATACTGTTACACGGTACATTTTTTTTTCTAATGAACTATAAGTAAGCTCAGGGAAAAATTCCTCGCTAAAGTTAAATATTGATAATCATTCTATATAATTTTTTGGGTAATGTGCTTAACGCTTTAACATATTTATAAGAAGTTAAACTTACCACGCCGGCTGGCTATGTATAGGCCTTAAGCTAGCAAGCTAGGACTTCATGTCGACAAACGTAGGCTATGTTTAAAAGATAGTAAACTTAGGGCCCGTTTCACCGCTTACCGATTTTATCCACAACTTTATTTGGCAGATGTGGTATGGAGAATCTGTCAGAAAAGTTGTTGGTGTAGGAGATGAAACAGGCCCTTAGTAAATAAGAAGACAAGCTAGCTAGCCAAGATAATAAAGATTTTTTTTAATAAAAATAAAGGAACAAACGAGCAAACGAGTTACTTGATGGAAAGCAACTACCGCCGCCCATAGACACTCGCAACATCAGGATTGCTGGTGCGTTGCCGGCTTTTTAAGAGGGAATACGCTCTCTCCTTGAAGGTTTGTAGGTAGTAGCGGTCCGGAAATACTGCTGGTGATAGTTCCAGAGTTTTACTAAAGATAACCATTATAAAGTTTGCTATTCTTGCTTTAAAAACTAGCCTCGCCTAGCCCGGGCATTACGAATAGCCCTACAACCAGTAATCATTTGTAGAAACTGAACTTGATGTAGCCAAGGCCAATTTAGATAAAACCCACCTTTTATTTTGCAATCGCTAGCACAAGTTTCACGCAGCTGCTGTCGCATCTATTTCTATAATTTTCTGAGCATCTTGTGTTATATAACTATATGTTAACGTATTGACCATCTGGTGCGTCCAGGTGGGGACGCATGCACCTGACACACGCGTAAAGTGCCGAAGGGTCCAATTCGAGTTCTTTTAAATGTGTTTTTATAGTATCTAAGGGTGAGGCGTTATTTTCGTGTAACTTCTTCGATCACTGCAATCCGTTTATACATAATATGTCGTGGTTGCAAAAGGAAGGTTGGATTGAAAAAATACCTTTATGTTTAGTAAATTTAGATTTTTAGCAATATTCCGCAAAATAAACCTCAATCTGCAAGTAAAAATGCGGGTTGAAAAAACCTCGACGCGCGTTTTTATTTGCAGGTTGAGGTTTAATTCGCGGAATATTGCTAAAAATCTAAATTTACTAAACTTAAAGCTATAGATTTCCGCAAAATAACGCCTGATTCTATTAACTACTAGAAAAAATACCATCAAAAAATCTTGTCGACCAGAAATGCTGGAGGCTCGTTGCAGTTAATCTTTTACCAATTCACATATTAATCAAATTACCTTTGACCTTTCTTAACTTCTTTCTAATGCATGCTCTACATAATCGTTGTTGATCGTCCATCGTGTGATCGCTCATCACCTTCACGATTATCTTGCAAGCATCAATATTATCGTTCGAAGTAACTACCCTGTCAACGAGTTGACGATTATCGTCGAGCGAAGCCGAGCATGCCCTATACACCATCGCTAGTCATCGTTAGTAATCACAGATTATGAAGGGGAATCATAAATTATACTGGATAGTATAATAAAACTGTTCGAAACTAATCTTTCGATTCTAGTTATTCGGAAATCGCGATACACGAGGTCAGATTTTAAGCCAGTATAGCAAGCTAGTGTCATTGTGCTAGCAAGCTTCGTATACACAAAACTAGCTTCATTACTAAGCTAGTAGTCTAAGTTAATTCATTGTCATGCCAGTGTCAGCTACACAAGACAGTTCAAAAGCACTATCTTGCTGTCTTGACTTGTAAAACTGGCGTTATGTATCGCGGACATTAAGCTAATGAGGATACCTCGCATCCAACTATGAATCTGATATCAAAATATACTCTTACCGTGATTACAACACACAGACAGACGGACCGCAGACACGTTTTGTCAATTACGGGGATTTTCATTGTGTAGTCTGCCGCCAAGCGTTCCGTCTAGACTCTAGACGTACAAACCCTAACTTTTATCTAAATAAAGCCATGAAATGCCTCTTAAATAAATTAAAAACGTGATATTACCACGCTCTTTAATACAAACGATAATCCCTATACGTAGGGAAGGGAATTTTATCAAATCTCTACTTGCAGTCACATCTTCGCTTACTTTTACGCCATCTCTTAATTTGTAGACGGCCATTAGTTTGCCTCCTTGTACTAAACTCGTGTAGATAAACGAGAAATGCACCTACTTCGCTATGATGATAGATAATCCACCAGAATATTCTTTAAATTTGATACACAATGTTTAACAGTGGATATCGAGGTCGTATGTCGTGTACCCAAAGGGCCAGCTTCCATGGCCAATACAATAACGGAAACATAAACTTCGTTCAACCTTAGCAACATTATACGCTCCCACACCGGATTCGGTGACGGCGGCCGGTTTCATTGAAACCAAGCCTGATAGGCAGAAGTAATTTTTATAGTGCCCAAGTGTGTGCGCTGTACACAAGAGCACTCTTTCTTGCTTTACTCTCATAACCCAGTGGGACGGATGACCGACACGACTGGCGGGAGACCGGGCGCAGGACCGTCTTTTTAAATGCCCTTTCGACGCTTGGATCATTTTACTTGTCAGACAATCTGGTGATCAGCCTGCATTGTCATAACCAAACTTGGAAATAACATGTTTCCAACGCAGAAATCGAACCCACGAGTTCTCTTCCACTAGACCACGGAGGCGTCATATTTTATATTTAGCAGTAGATACCAAGGGGCTATCTCAACACCCGAAGATCGCTTCGTTGTTGCCAAAATCTCCGGTCAATCATCATACAATATTTACCAGTGGATATCGAGGCCATGTGCCGTACGCAAGGGCCTGCCTGCCGTTAATCAATTTAGCATACGACCGGAGGTCAGCTACAAGACGGGTGCCGAGCAAATTGCCTACTAAATCTTATCTGAGCCGAGAGGAAATTGTGCGAACTTCATTAACTGCGGATTTTCTGCATAAAATCACCTAAATGTTACCTATACCTGTTAAAGCTATTAATGCGATGATCGCAGCACCTTTCGACATAAGTTTACTAGCTTAATCTCCAAAGATGGTGGCAAAGCGGTGAAAACCGAAATATATGTGATAAATTGTCAGATTTCGTTTGTCAGCCACATCCATCCCTTTGTGCAGGGCAGACCAGGATTTAAAAATAGCCGTTGCAGGCCATACTCTACGGGCGGCAGGGCCCTAGCCTCCTGGGAAGGCAGCGAATTCCGTTAGTACATGCGGCGGTGCAAATAAAGTGGCCTTCAATCTTAAAAACTGCAAATCCTTTACCACTACGCCTAAAGCATGCAGCCAACGCCAAACTCACACGACTCAATAGCGTTGTATTAACGCATTACTTAAACACGCCACCAGCCGAGCAACCTCGGGTTTCGCAACGCAGGTAGTTTTGACATTGTGATCGTTCCCACACCGTGCCACCGAAACGGATATCGCGCGTCGCATATTAAGCGAACAGGATGGAATAGCAATTTTGGATAGTAGACGTAGAAAAAGTGGGACTGGTTTTTTGCTATTTCGTAACCTTTTCGACCCGACTTTAAAGTTAAGTGTACTTTGAATATAAGAGACTTTATCCAACTCGTAAGTAGCTATAAAGCTATAAGTCTAAACTGTAAAATTTATTGAATCCGAGATTGCTTTAATATTTCTATTTCCCAGCGACACGTTTTTGCATTATACGTGGGAGTGTTCTCGTGGATTGAGTGATCTTAGACACGGAATATAGGTCGCGCCACCACGCCCAGTGACACATTAACACAACCACTCAGCACATTATACTTGTTGAAGTTAAACTATAGCTCTCACTGAACCAGGAAGGATATGACAAGTCTTGATGCAAAGCAGATTTAGGATAAACCTTGGTGCGAACAAAGCTTATAAGCGACAGAAATAGGATAGACGGAAGTCGGAAAGCCTAGCCCTGCCTCTAATTATTATCGTTAAAAAAAACTATTATTAAAAAAAAAACCGACTGCTTAAAAAACTAAAAAAAAAAAAAATAAGAACCTATCACACTTAAATTAGTTTTACTTAATAACTTGAAGTGCCGCATGGGGTGAAAAACGCAGTTTTGGTAGATCTTTTTGTTCCCTGTAGTGAATAACAGAGTGTTTTGAATATGTATATAGAGTTTTATTTTGTATAGTATCAAGTTTTAATCCAATCCAACGACACCCCACATGTCAAAATCCATCCAGCCGTTTGGGCTTTAGGGCGTGCCAAAGAACATACTGCGCTCGAAAAACATTACCCTCCTTCTGGCGCAGTCGGGTAAAAATGCATCATAACATCTACTATAGGTAGATGTTATGACCCTATATCTTTGAAGTTTGAATACACAAACTGTCCATAACATCCATAATAGACTCATAGTCATCATAGTCCAATGGGGGGGATAGCCGAACCCCTTGCAGTATTAGAGTTCTCTCTTTTTGCCATTGTTCTATCCTTTGAGTTCTTTTTATAACTTAAAGTTAAATGCAAATGCCAACCCCATTACCGTTTTTTCACATTAAATAAAGAATTATGAATAGGCTTTTCCCTGCATACCTAACATTAGCGCACGCTTAACCACAATTAATGCGTGCGTTCTTAACAAAATTCAATTAAACCCAGTCACGCGGAACAAAAACCCGCCATTTTTTAAACAAAGAATTTAGAAAATGGAAGATAGGTCGGATGCGCTGACGGGCCCTTAATTTATCAGCGGAGATGCAGGCGGGATGAGCTTTCCGCTCGTGATTGCACCGCCTCCTGCCTCGCGCCTTCCTCAACCCTCCATCCTGAAAACTCCCCATTTCTTGTTATGTTTACTTTAATACCTCTTTACCTTTACTTTAATAGTCATGTTCTCTTGTTTCATGGAGGCATGAAAATCGCAATCTTCTGATCACAGTATCCTACTTGCTGCACGCGTATTTTCTTGCGTCTACATTGTATTTCATACAATTCTAGTGTTTGCTTTTCGATCTCCTGCCTCAAATCAAACTGCATCTTAAAAATTTCTCATCCCTTATTCCTCGCGTCTCATATCTCAACTTTCACGATGTAACTTGACCTTTCATTCCTCCAACCTTTTATGCTCTTGCCTGGCTTTTGATGCCACGAGTATCGTGCTTTATATCGACAAGGGAATTCCCCTCTTACCCCTTAAGGTCATTAAACGCTAAATTCAGATATCGCGCTTCGGGAAATGCGATGTGATTTGGGTTTATTGATTTCAGGTGCACAAAATATTGCGCAATATATTGCAGTGGCTTTTACATGTTGTCGATACTCGATAGCGACTCAGTAAATTTTTAGTTTTACAAAATTTAACAGCGCCTCTGGCGGTCACTAGGGAACTAAAATTTCCATACAAACAATTTACGTTGTCGCCATCGAGTATACACAAATACTATTGCTTCAAACCCATGTTAGACCTATAGGTGTTGATCGATTATAACACCATGGAGATAGGTACAGTGTTGTGTGTAAGAATAAAGAAACATACTGCTTGAAACGAAAGAGTCAGTCACACCAACAGCGACATGAGATAGGGGACTTTAATGGTTCATAAAAACAAAACAGAAAATGACGAATAGCGATCCAAAATGTATCGATTGATTGACTGATTGATTCAGTTTTGACCTCACCTGACCTACCTGACCATTAGAGGCTAGTTAGGTGTACCCAATGCACTTAGAATCTCTAAAGTCTAGACAGTTTAGTATCAGACAGCTGTATCAATTAGGCGAATAAAACAATTTTCAATTTGAAGGACAGAAAATTTTCCGTTCTAGTACTAATGTAACCTATTAAAGACGAGACTATTAAATGAGAGTATTAAATGCGAAAATGTGTCTGTTTTTCTGTCTGTCTGTAACGTCTTCACGCTGAAACCGCGAAACCGATTTTGCTGAAATTTGGTACGGAGTCGCTTTGAGCCCCGGGGAAGGACAAATGATACTTTTTATCCCGAAAAAATGTACGGTTCCTGCGCGACAAATGAACTTTGACACAACGGATTTGCAGGTATCATTTGCTTTCTTTATACATATATGATGTAGTACAAATGGTACCCATTAAAGACGATACCAATATATATATACAGTCGTCCGTATGTGTTTCCTTGTACCATGATTTAGCAGGTACACACGTTCGTCTAACGAGCAGTAATTACATGTAATGGGCTGTCCTCTCGCACGCCTCACTCGTTATATTTTAATTTATTCCTCGGGGAAATTGTTTTTGCTGACAACTAATTTAATATTATTGCCAAGCAGTAAGCACTCAAAGGTATATAATAAAAAGGAAGAGTTTTTATTGAACTGTAATTAAATAATGTTTTCACACACGCTCTATACAAATTCTTTATTTAATTACAAAGTATCTGATTTTTTTTTAAATGCGGAAACAAGTCCTTGTCATTACTCATTCTGTTAGAAACAGATTACAATAATATCTACTATCTGCAATAAAAATGTTGCTACTATGAATTAATTTTTAACTTTAATTAATCTCAATGTTATTGAGGATTAAAATTTTAAATCAGCCAAGTCTCATTTGCTTAAGTGCCAAGAGCTCAGATTTTTACGATTCCGCAGTGATGCAGCTAAGATGAATAAAACTGGAAAGTTGGGGGAAGTTATTGGAGTGTTGAAGTGTTGGGAAGTCTGGAAGAATTCAAACTGGAAGTCGCTGGAGGTTTAGACGGTATTTGCGTTCTAGCCCCGCAAACGTTTGGTTTGCTCAAGTTAAACTTAGAAATACTTGTGAGGACGATTTGAATTAGGTAGCTCTGGATTCATTTATTGTCTTATTACAATTATTAATAATAACGAGACGAGGGCCGCAACTCCGTTGTGCCAAAATTCGGATAAAAATAATTCTATGTCCTTATCCGTATCTCCATACCTAGCAGAATCGCTTCATGGGTTTCGGCTTGCAGTGGTTTTTCTCCATAGGTCGATTTCGAATTCGGTCGATCGAATCGAATCGAAACAGGTCTTGTCATCTGACGCCATTTGGACCAAAGTCCATACCAAAATGTCCGATCCCCTTTAGTGGGAATGTCGGTCGCACAATACAACTATAGGAAAAAGTCTGCAAATTCAAATTTGTGAATGAACTAACCTATAATTTTATAATTTTTATAAAACCTATAATTATTATGTACAGAACGCTCGGTACGCAAGTTCGACTCACAATATGCCGTATTTCTTAAAGCAAAATGCTTTAAAAATTGAGCTTGACCTTTTGAGAAATTTTATTTCTAGCCGATGGGTAATTGACCAAATGGGTTCTCGAATGTCCATGGTCCGGCAAGCTTAGCGTAGGAAGCCCTCCAGCTAGTTGAACTGATGAACTGAACGTACTAAATCATAAGCACTTACCGATAAGTAATCCCATCCCTAATATCGACATCACTACAGCTAGTTACAGGGCAACCCTACCCCCCGACCCGCAAACGTGCGATAGAGAGAGTTTTAGCTCGTATGTGATCGTCGATACTTTTTTTTGACAAAATTCGCTTTTGGGGGCATAACGTTTTCCTACCCCTAAACTGTAAAAACTAACCAGTTTTTGGTATCAATCTTTTCAGTAGAATATAATCTACGTCCGTATGTTTTGTTTTTTTAGAAAATTTGCTTTATTTTTCAGATATAAGCCATTTAAAATGAGAATATTTTAAACCTTAAAAAATCAGTTTTTGGATACTCGTAACTTTCAAACTTATATACATTTTGAAAAAATAAAAACATACAAGCCTAGCTTTCTATGATCAAAATCGGATAAGATATTAGGGGTAGGAAAACGTTATGGCGGTCTGTATGGAGATGCGCATGTAGCCGTTGCTCTTAAGAATCATTTTTTCTAAAGAATTAAAATGTTAAGCTTGGAAACATAGGACAACTTGCTTATAGCTCACTTTTTCGCTGTCTTGGCTACCTAGTTGCTACTGGCTAAGCTTACTAGCTTAGGAAAGAAATTAGGAAGTCACAAATACTAGCTCGCTAGCTTACTACTGGCTTGAAAAACCAGCCTTAAGTGTTCCGGGCATAACGCATTAGAGAGTGAACACATACAGCTTGAGTCATATGTTATGAGATTGAAAACAAAAAGGTTTATAATTTCATTACACACAAGTGTCCTCTGCTCCGTTGTAATTCGATTTCACTTGATCAGAACGAAATGACTCATTCGATTCGTGACATACTCGGCGGTTCATTCGGTTATCTTAATCATTCAATCTAATTTCGATGTACCTACTTTCGAAGTCGTTATAATCTGTGACGATAGTTGGCGAATCATTTCGACGTTTATGACTTTTAGGATTAACAGCTTACTAGCGACATACGTTTTTTTATGATATTTAGGGGGCAGGCGAGCAAACGGTTTAGATGATGGAAAGCAACTGCCGTCGTCCATGGACACTCGTAACATTCGAAGAGTCGTAACATTCGAAGAGTCGTAACATTCGAAGAGTCGTAACATTCGAAGAGTCGTAAGCGCGTTGCCGGCCTTAATAAGGGAATAGGGAATGGGAATAGTATTATGGGGGGGATTAGGGAAGTTGGGCTACTGGTAAACTCACTGAACGAAACACAGCACTTGAATTCAGAAATATTTATGGTCTAATTTCGATCACTGGGCGACCTCTAGTATTAATGAAACAGCCCCAAAATATGATTTGAGTAAGCATTCAAACTAGGTTCAATATTCGCGAAAACCTAAAAACCTAAACCTAAGAAATTAACTAGACTAACTGCCCAGTGGTTCGCATCCAAAGTTAGATCTCCTGTGCGATTGTGTAGTGACCGGTCGTGGGTTCGGATCCGGTTTGTTTCCACCGTGCACTCGGGTACGGTTACGGTGTCGGGTGACGCTGCACAAAGGTCCCAGTCATTGATATCCTACTGCGCAGAACTCTTCACAATGCAGTAGTCTAGGACAGCAGTCCATAGACGTGGTGTAAAGCGTCCATAATATGGACGCTTCACACCACGTCAGTCTGGCCCCGTGCTAAGTACCCGAGGGACTTGTGTTACAGGTACAAGATAACGGAAATATATTTAATACTTTTATACTATACACATATTTAAGATTTTTATTATATGATACATATATTTAATACAC
>JAOTAV010088445.1:0-11725 GCA_026546445.1 Cyclargus thomasi | reverse complement strand
AACCGATAATTTACTAAATAAATACTAAATCAAAACATTTATATGTATAAAGTCGGTGGTCCAGGGGACAAAACCATGATTTCATACAAATTCTGGGTCATTTTTGTCCCCGCGCAACTGCTTGTGAACATAAAAACTGTAATTTTTTCTGAAATTCTCAATTATAATATTAGTCTATGTACTAAGATAATGTGTATATGAGTAGATTTAAATTAGGTATTAGTAATTAGTAATTATTACGATTTAAACTCGTAAAGGCAGAAATTGCGGTACAAAAAAAGTTGATTCACCCTTACAACACTTTTCCGAATCTTACTACAAGCTATTATAATACAAGCGTGCGATAAATGCTCTTCATATTCATATTGTTGTGCCTCTGGGATGTTTACGCCATACTAAGAAAGGGAGTAGCGTTGTTGATGAAGCGCGTCAGAAATAGTATAATAACGGCATTCTAAAGATATTATCCGAAAATTATGTCGGTTTGGATAGATGTGCATATAAAATGATAGATTTTAACATTCGATGCCTTATCATCGCTTATAGATTTTTTATCTAATGTCAATTTTAGTAAATTAAGATTTTTAGCAACATTCCGCGATAATCAACCTCAGCCTGTTACGAAACACGCGTCGAGGTTCTCAACCCGTATTTTTACTTACACGTTGAGGTTAATTTTCGCGGAATATTGCTAAAAATCTTAATTTAATAAACTTTAAGCTATGGATTTCCGCAAAGTAACGCCTGGTTCTATTAAATATTAATTGCCATTGTACTGTACTAACATAGCTTAAGAACTTATATTACATTTTAATTTTTTTTATTGATAAAAGATAATATATTCTAAACTCTAAACTCGCTGATTGCGCAAGTTAACTCGCAACTTAACTAGATTAAGTGTAAATCGGCCCTTAGTCTAAATCGGAGGCTGCGGGCAATGTCCCTCAGACGCTGGCGGCACTACCTCGCTGTATCGCCAAACTTATACGTTGGTGAGCGAATATCATGTATCTAGCTAACTCTATGGATTATCATGATCTGAAATAAAATTATTATTATTAGTCTAAAAATGCTAGTATAGATAATATCAATAACATATTAATTATTATTTATTTCTGTGTATTGTTATCAATGTAATTCATAGAATCGTAAGTAATAAGCCGTGCTATGCATGTGCCTGCACATCTTCCTTATCTAAAACGGCACTAGCTACCGACATGTGATTACAATATTTTATCTACATCGTAAACTACGGTTTACTAAAGTAAACGAAGATTTTTGTACAATAACCGTTCTCATAAATAATAGGGCATTAACATTTGAACGTGTTATCATAACAAGGCTAGTAGGCAGTGGCGTAACTACAAGGTGGCAAGCCGGCAAAATGCGTGGCCCCCAGCCAGAAGGGGCCCCCGATCAGCCCCCCTGGACAAGTGGCAAGCGATTATTTTTTACAATAATGACTTGACGTGTTTTTGTGTTGGATTGACATAGTGGAACGAAAAAGAATATTGCCACGGGCCTCGAACGGTAGAGTTACGCCACTGCTAGTAGAGAAAATTATTAAAATCTCGTTGGCTTTGTGATAAACTAATGCCAGTGAAAATCCCTTAATGCTAAGGATTTTTTGTACCTACCACCTTCTAGGATATTTTGTATAATACTAGCTTCTACCCGCAGCTTCGCTCACGTGGAACGTTTTGGAAACGAGATGTTTTTCCAAGATCAAAAGTACCTATGTTACTCCTTTTAACTAAGTCTATGCCGAAAATCAAGTCAATAAATTGCTTCGTTTGGGTGTAAAGGAAAGACAAAACAAACAGGCTTACCCATTTATAATATTTTTATAAAAAATAATATTATTATAATATAACTAGCTGACCCGGCAAACGTTGTTTTACCATATAAATAATTTCCCCTAACATTTAGGCTGATGAAAAATAGATGTTGGCCGATTCTCATAGATACCGGATAAACACAAAAAATTTCATCAAAATCGGTCAAGCAAGCAACAAAAAATGTGACACGAGAATTTTATATATTAGATATTGTTATAACAATAGCTTAACTCTAGCCTGCTGATACAACAGACAATATATTTCAAATAAGAGTTATTCATTTATTGAAGTCACTTAACACCATATCGGCTTATCATTTCCAGCCATCACCAAAAGCAAAGACTCCAAGTCGAAGGAGAAGCTTGAGGACCTGGAGATGATGGCGGCTCTGAACCGGCGGCCGTCCAACCCGACCGTGGTTACCATGGAGACGCACGCGGAGTTCGGAGACTGCATCACCAACCAGCACACCGCGCAGCGTCGGAGACATCACCACTCCAATCATTCGCTAGTATGGGATTTGAGATCGTTGTAGAGGTTTATAAAGTAGACGACGCCCACAATTGAGGAAATAAGTGGAAGAAGCAGATAACTAGCATTTAAAAGCTTCCGGATTTTTGCATTAATGGATGCTTTTGGACCCGAAAAAAGACACTTCCTAGATAATGAAATAGGTTACAAGATTTGTCAAAATTTTAAATTGAAAAAAATTAGTTTATAATCGAAGGTTGCAAAATGTTAGTTATCCGCTTTCGTCTTTGATTCCGTTTCGCCTAACATCGTTTATCGTGCGGGAACCGTACTTTTTCCGGGAAGTACCTATCCTATTCCCTTCCGCGCTCCCACTCAAAGTGTGTCCATTGAATTTCACACAAATCGGTTCAGCCATTTCGGCGTGATGAGGTAACAGACAGATACACTTTCGCAATTTACAATATTTGTATAGTATAAACTATATTAGTATAGAAATGGATTAGTTTTTCCGTGGCTTCGCTCTCGTAAGATTCGAAAACCGCGTAAAATATCCTTGTAATCCGTCCTTCGGGAACATGGTGTTTTTTTCCGAAATTAAAAGTAATCTTACTCTCTATCCTTTAAGTGTCTGCTAAAATTCCGAAAATCAAAATAATATGTATGATTTTTTTTCTTCCTTTAAAGAACAAATCTTTCGTTATTGACACACGGTGTAGTTAAATCAGTTTTTTGATAAAATTGAAAACAACAAAGTTACAAAGCCTTTAAAGTAGTCTGAAAGAGAGATCCGATATTGATTGTGACGTCAAAGTTTATAAGCTCCATACAAAGTTCGTACCAATTACGTTTTGAGAGAAAGAGATGAGAAGAAAACTTAAATCGCTAACATCTTACTTATTCCTCAACACAATTTTCATTTCAGCGATTTTTTGTCATTCTGTACTAAATAGTAATCTTTTAGCCCACTATCATAATATTTGCATTCAATAAATGTTGTTTTACACACATCTTCCCTATTGGCTGCTTCCTTAGAAAGTAAGACAAACAAGCAAACAAATTAACAAACGAACAAACATTCTCATTTACAATATCAGTAAGGATTTCCCCAACTGAGAACCCACACGTACCATTCCAGAAAACTGACGTGGACGACGGTCGGGAGTCTGTCGCGCGCGCGATGGCGGCCCGGCAGTCGCAGTGGAAGCGCATCATGCTGCTGGTGGTTGCCATCACCGTGCACAACATACCCGAGGGCCTAGCCGTCGGCGTCAGCTTCGGGGCTGCTGCATCATCGGCACAGGCCTCCTTCACTAGCGCCAGGTATGTGGACTGCGAGAGACTATTATAAGTAGCTGTTTTGTAACAGGGAGAATGAGCGATTTTTATCACATTGGCTTTCTGATATGTTAGGATAGCATAATTATTAATGATCTTCCGCAATATGCGTGTCAAAATACAGTGGCTAGAACCGAGTGATTTGAATTCTTTGCTTAAAGTAAACACAAATAATTTCCATGTTAAAAAAGTGACAATTTGTCTGCTGCCGGTAACCAAGTTCCTCTTTTTTAACAAGGGTTAAAAATTCTTATGCGTTGCACCCAGCCAAAACTTGCATTGTGATACACAACAATACAAGCATCTGAATGATGTTTGTATTGTTGTTTATTTTAACATCTGTAAATCTTATTTTAACCCTGCAATGAACTTGACTTTCATAATTTAATGATCAAGGACAAAATGTTTTGCATAGCAGTTCATTGGGCACATATTTTTTTTATTAGGTAGGGTGAGTAGATTGCTTAGCTTGCTACTGTATTAAATTATCGTACTTGTCAGAAATAGAGTGTAAAATCACAATTTCACCATCATTAGTTAGAAATGTCAACATGCATAACCCATTGCTTATCACAAAAATCCATTAACAAATACCAGAACAGTGATTACAGATTAAGAGGTTACAACATTGTTATAATTAATTTAATATTTATCTTAAATTCATACATAATACAACTATAATATTCGTATGCGGTTACAATCATGTTATATCGAGAGAAGGATTAAGACAAGCATTTTTTATAATAATAATAATTTTATGTGCGCCAAGCAGCGCCATCTCTTATACAACAGGAAAACTGTTTCGCTACAGAGGCTTCTACAGTTTCATTCGACGTAGGTATTTTTTATTTTAACACATGTATTTTCCAATAGATGGCGCTCGCTGTCTCGATTTAAAACATTTAATTTTTCAACTTGTAACAATATAGAGTGCGTAGATACTATACGGATATGGGCTATCAAATGAATTATAACTTGATTATAAGAGAAGACAATTACACCTAAAAGAAATTAAAGCGCTATCAAGAAATACCTTTAAATTTACTATTTTCTGTGGAGAGTACAATTACGAATTGAATTGAACTTTATGCTTTCCTCGTTCCATATTATTACAACTAAACGTTATTGACATAACCTAAAAGCGTACAGTTGCGTAGATTGAGGGAGGGCGGCCATGTTGTGACGTCACTAGGAGCGGGCGCCATGCAGGAATTCCATTGATAAGTCGACGCGGGATGGAACTAGCTGCACTATGGACCCACGACCCGCGGTCAAGTGCCCAACTGTACCTTAGAACTAAGATATTATACCGTATGAAAGGTATTGTGAACGTTTGTTTGTCTGGGTGTTTTATTCGTCAAATAAGTACGTTGAAAATACTGTACACAGCGGAGTTCATTTGAAAGCTGATTTTTCGGACTCTGACTTTCAACACATTATGTTTAATAATTGTCGCGTCTCTCGATTTGTGAATTCTCTGTCGCAGCCGAAACGGCTTTACCGATTTCCCAAAATTTTATATAAATAGTCATAGTTCTGAGAATGTGCTAACATATTATATATTTATGTACCCTTTAGTGGTTGCTCACCCTTGACAATAACGGCTAAATGTGTGGCTCAGTACAGTTTGTAATACTCATAAAATTCTTCTACAAACTTATAACGCTAAATCGACGTTGTGTTTAAATCAAATGACGTAGGTACATAGACATATTATATGTCATTAATTAGTACATATCGGTGTTTGTCGGCTGGCGGCAAGTGTCGGCGAGTGTCGGCCGACTCGTAGACGGGGTCGTCGACCGACGTCGGCGAAACTATTTCGCTGAAAATTCGGCGCGATGCAACCTTGGCGTGTCGCGTCGACGTGGGTGAGTTAGTTCACAACTATAGCACCTCGGAGTTTACACTAAAATGAACTTTATACCGTTGGAGTAAGGGTGCCCACAGAGGTAGAATAACAGCGTACAGACTGCCGATAGGCGTTCGATTGCCAAATCCACGGAATTTTCACCCGCTGCCTATTTTTGTGTCGCGTTTTGTGTGTCGCCTAAGTGCTTTGACCTGCTACCTATGTGTTTAGATACCTACCTACTGTCGCAGGCCGTAGGAATTCGTCGTTAATACTTTGTTGGTTGGTGCGCGTTTCCACAACTTTATTTGCGTAGAAAAGTATTTATTGCGCGAAAACCGTGAAGAGACGATGCTTTTTCGATAGCCCCAAATGAAATATAATAAATTTTATAGGTATTCTCTTCCAACTAACATTTAGGATCTGTTTCACCGCTTCCTGATAAAGTTGCTGTTAGGCTATCACACACAACGTTTTTGACAGATTCTCCATACAACATCTGTCAAATATGGTTGTGGATGAACTATCTGTAAGCGCTAAAACAGGCCCTTAGTGTGTAAAAATTCCTTCCCCGTTATCCTAAGAAGACTATAAAAGGCGCCAGATTCGCGGGTGCACGTACTTAAAATATATATCAAACTCAAAGGTGATTGACAGACTGACTGACTGACAAAGTGATTTATCAACGCGCATAACCGTATATATCTAACTGCATGCTTAATTTCTGCTCGAGCCCGAACGGACAAATTTGACATGCATCTGGGACCACACATAAAGTACGTCACGCAAGTTTAATGGTTTTTAGACCTCTCCCCTCTCTTGTCACAGGTGGTCACATTTCTAAGGACCCCCCTCCCTAATGCGACGTCACAAATTTAGGCAATTTTACACCTAAAAATTAAAACCACATCAATATTTCAAATTTTGAGATTAAATTTCCAAATTTTAAAAAAATATTACTCTAGATGAGGGTTTCGAGGGTAGAAAACGTTATGGCCCATTGTCTGAAAATCGTTTGGTACACAGTCCTCTCAACGCGACCGAAGTTGCGTGCAGTCAATCAATAAAAGTACAATCTTGAAACATGTCTCATTTCATGAGAGCACTTTAGTGGGACATACCCATGTGTAACCGCCGGCTTTCCCAGCGGCCCGTGTGGAAATCGTGTTAGTGTCGTGATAAAACACTTTCCCACGGGAACCGGCCACAATCTGTCGCCGCGATAGTCGTGTCGCCTCTGAAACTGACCTGGAAACCCCCGAGCTTGTATTTGTCGTTTGTTTTCCTTCGAGAATTAATCTTTAACTGATATTGTAACTGGGAAGGTGTATTTGTTCTTTGTACTCACTTAACGCCCTAACGAATCAGTCAATCGATTTGATTTTTGGTACAAACTTTGTTAAAAGGATGTCGTACATAACATAATCATTTGATATTTAAAAAAATCATGATCTCAAGTGCATAATACGGATGCTCATTGCCGTGGGAGAGCCATGCTTCGGCGCGAATGGGCCGGCTCGACTGGAGTGATATCACGGCCTCACAGAAAACTGGCGTGAAACGACGTTGTGCTGTGTTTCGTTCAGTGAGTATCCCTTTTCCCATTCCCTATACTCTCATACTCTCTTCGGATGTCGGGAGTGTCCATGGGCGATGTCTGTTGCTTTCCATCAGGTAAACCGTCTGCTCGCTTGCCCCCTTAATATAATAAAGAAATGATTCCAAAATATTTGTTTTTCACGTCATTTTTGATTCCACGCAAACGAAGACGCTGGAAAGAGCTAGTTACATCGCCACAACGAAATTAATAAGGATATAGGAGACAATAGCTGTAGATATAAATACTTGGACATTTCCTGTTCCTGAAGTATATTCGTCTGGCGCCGTCCCCAACACTGTGACAAATACCTGCTATTTTTACTCCGTATATACAATCAGCACGTTTGTCGAAACGTTTAATATGTAGGTCTGTGTGTCAACTCATGACTGATTACCTTCAGGCGTCGATATTACAAAGAAATGTAAACGATACATTGTGTTCCCGTGGGATAGGTAACCTGTGTGAAGTAAGTCGCAGTCTAATTGTTTTGATTCGAAACCTTTTCTATAAAGGGTGTTTGTGTGTATGTTTGAGACAAGTTTTCTGAGTGTTTGTGTGTATGTTTGAGACAGGTATTCACCAAAGCTCCCAAACTTGAGTAAAATTGGTTTGACCAGCCAGAGCGTAAAGCGGCAACGGAAAAACGGATACACCCGCTTTTATAGAGATACTAGCTGACCAAAAAAAAAAATAGGGTTGTACTACCCCTAACATTTAGGGGGATTAGAAATAGATGTTGGCCGATTCCCATAGATACCGGGAACTGTGACACGAGAATTTTATATATTAGATATAAGATACAAAAAATATATTTAAACATAGATACGAGCTTATCACCTATTCCTGAACGAAATCCTCCAGAAACAACTGGTTTAATTAATGTATAAAAAAGTCCCGCTACTGCGAAATTTCCATTTGCTTGCACTTCTCAGTGAGACAGAAAACCAGACATTTTAAGCTAGCTTTTGCTGACTGACTTCGCTCGCGTGAAATTCAAAAATCGCATAATCGTGTATGCCTCCGTTGCGTGTACGATGTTTTCCCAAAACCAAAAACAGCCTATGTCCGTCAATCCTTTCAACTACGTCTACGCCAAAAATCACGTCGATTGATTGCAAAATGTAGGAAAAACAAACAAACGAACACACCTTCTCGTTAATTATAATACCAGTTCTTCCAAAACTACGACTTACGAACTTTGATGGACCGATACAAGCTTTATTTCCTTACAAATATGCCACCGCTAATATAATGTACATAATTAGCTGAATATTGTGGGAACCGCTTGTCCGTATACATAAATTGATATACGTTATACGTTTTGTAACTATTTCATAAACCTGTTATGTATTTATCGATCGACAGTGCTTTGTAGGGTCTCGATTTACCGGCAGAATTGTTTGAGTGGATTACTAAGATATTCAGTAAGTACCCTTATATTGTAAACGAAATTCTTTATAGAGTATATTAAAATTTTTACAGAATTAAGATTAATTAACCCTCAGTCTGACGAGGGTCTCTTTTTATTGCGTCTTGGAAGAAGAGAATGATTTCTCGGATTTCCTATAGACTAAGTGCCTGTTTCTCGACGTCCTGTTAGTTAACAAGTAAGTTGTGGATAAAGTAAGGAGAATCTGTAAAAAAATTATATTTACAAGTTATGGTTAACCACATAGTGGCACATTTAGGAAGTATTGTAACAGGCCAAAATTAGCCAAAGCCCGTTATTAGGTTAAATGTTAGAAATTCCGAATAGTAGAACATCTTCAACTTTATTTTCGTACAATCGTGTTTCAACCGTAATTGATCAATTTGGATTGGAGGGTTAAAAAATAATATTATTTCTTGAAAGACGAAATTTGTACAATATGTGCATTGTATATGCTTCTAAAATTTAACAATTTCAGACATTGGAAACACACCTAAATCGGTTAATCTGTGAAGCGATATAGAGAAGGTGTTGGCTAGGGGCTCTCATCAGTAATGGTCGGTGTGTGGCGCCCGCTGCGCCCGCGCCGGTCGCCGCGCTGTTATTATGCAGATTAACACCGCCGGGAATTTGTGAGGATATAACGAGCGCCCCCCGACACCTCCCCGCAGCCCCCCGCCGGCCCCCGGCACTCCCGCCCACCGCCAGGGCTGCCAACACCAAGATAAATGTTGCTCTACCATCAGTTTGCTGCAATAGTATATTTTATCGATAATTGATACCGACTATGTAAATTTTTAGTATGACCTCAAGTGACCGCTAGAGGCGCTGTAAAATTTTGCCAAACTAAAAATTTACGTAGCCGATATCGAGTATCGACAAATACTATTGCTTCATAGTAGAGCTACTGAGCGGTTAAACTTACACTCAATACCACAATTTTTTAACATGATTTTCGCCACCCACCTTAAACTAAAGAAGGAATTAACCTCGTCGTAAGCAATTGCTCTTCGCACTATGCGTTCTCTTTTACAATAACAGAATCAGTATCTCTGTAACCGAACACTTTTTCGGAAAAAAAAAAGGCCGTTTGTCCATATCTCGGAAATCGCGATTTGAATTATCTCCATACCTATCGGCGAAAACAGACTGACATAATTTCTTATTAACTTTTAACTTTATCGTTTAGCGCTTCTTTTAGAATGTATAATCTGACGTTATTTCGGGCGGGATATCCCTAAGCTGGCACTCGCCGGGGGCAGGTCCCTGCCGGCGCCGGCGCCGACGCACTAATTTACGATTTAAGCCGCGAGAAAATGCCGGCGATCCTTCTACGGATTTTGGAGCCTTTGTCGATTATGTCATGTTAGGTGACGTTTACACGCGGCGATATGCAGGAGCCTGTTTAGGAAGGTAGAGTCAATTCTGTCAAGTGTATTAGGACGATAAAGCTAGAGTGTGTAAGGATACAACAGTTTTATTTGCAAATTCAGAGATTGAGAAAGCTTAGCTTTTACCCATACATGACAATACATCATATATCAAGGTGATGAATATTGAATAGCGAAGACTGATGAACTGAATATTTTTTCTAATCAAACGACATGCTCTTTACAATACTAGAATTTCTCTATTATAAATTATAATAGCTATTTAAAAAAAATATGGTGAATATAAAAACGACAGATTCGCACATATTGTTTTGTTTGATTGCTGTACGAATGTTTGAATAATAACGATGGTATAGCAGCGCTTGCACGCAAGGGGTTAGATTATAATATCCTCTTCCTGCAACTTGAACGGTGTATCTGAAGCTTAAGATGTTAGAAAAGAGATAATATGTTATGTGCGCGTGCAGACGCGCTGCGGACGGACAGTGCAATTTATGTACATATTTAAATTGGGATGTTTTCTTCACCGGCGTTTTTGGTATATTTTATGTTAGCTAACAAGGTGAAATACAAATTTAACATCCTGCGTGTTGGTAATCCAGCTTTTATTTCAAACTATCTCAGCTACATTAAGGTGGCGTGGAAGTCAAAATTTTAAAATTCATTTTCATATTACTTGATTTGATATTAATCACCCTAAATTTATTTTGCTTTTTTTAACAAGCTAAATATCCAAAAGAGGATTCAAACATCAAGTTATTTATATTTCTAGAATGGCAGTTTAAAGCCCTTCATTTTGATACCCTACTCCACTTAAATTAGCAGGAAAAACTTTGGAACCCTTATAATTTTCACTCCAAAATTCGCCAATCTATCGTTATTGAACGATCTAGTCTAATCAGTTTTTTGATAAAATTGAAAACAACAAAGTTACAAATCTTTTAAAGTAGTCTGAAAGAGAGATCCGATATTGATTGTGACGTCAAAGTCTATACGCTGCATACAAAGTTTATACTAAATTACGTTTTGAGAGAAAGAGATAAGTAGAAAACTTAAATCGCTAATATATTGCTTATTTCTCAACAGAATTCAGAGATTTTTTATCATTCTGTATATGGTTCAGCTCACTGTCATAATAATTTGCATTCGATAAATTTTGTTTTACACGCATTTTCCCTATTGGTACTTCTTTTTACTGCAAAATGTACACGTCCCGGTAAACAAGTCAGCAGCATCTGGATAATATTTAACGAACAAAATACAAGTCTTTATCACCAAATACGTTTTCTATCCCGCCGCATTCCGTCACATTAGCGGCTCTTTTGAAATAACAAATAAGTGTGCAAGTTAAATAAATGGTGGAATAGGGCTTCGGGACCGCGGGACATGGCGGGGAAGTAGAGGGGAGTAGGGGGCAAGGAGCCAGGGGGAAGCACTGCTAAGAGGAGGGGGGGGAGGCTCGGCCACATTTCTCTGGAGCCTCCGACCCTCCGCGCGACGAACTTTCCGCTTTCCCAGGACGGAATGCCGCGGCCTAATATACACATACATAATGTCAATTCTCGATAGACTGGCAATTTGTTGGTGTGTGGTTGGTATTGGTCGGACTCAGAGATATTTAATAGCTGCTTAACTTTAATTTAATGAATATTTTAGGTACGTATGGAGTTTTTGTTAAGATATTTGTTAAATCAAAGTTATTATAGCTTATTTAATCATGCTATATAATAATATAATAATAATAATAATATCTATGGACGCTTCACACCACGTCAGTCTGGTCCTGTGCTAAGTACCCGAGGGACT
>JAOTAV010088444.1:1845-36532 GCA_026546445.1 Cyclargus thomasi | reverse complement strand
ACCCGCTCGGGGACTCCGTGCGATGGGCGACGGCATCCCTATACCGCCGCCCCGAGTTCCCCGGCTAAGGAGGGACACTGTGGTCATTTAAGTTGACCCGTCTTCTCCTTGGCCGACTTCTACGACGAGGATCGAGCGCCTCCCTCTCCCTTATGCGCTCTGCCTCTTCTTTTACGGAGATGACGTTGTAAGCGAAGTCCTCTACCGCTTTCCACTCCTGTTCGCCTTTTAACATTGCATGGAACAATGCCGGCAGCGAAAGGTCCGATCCGATGGCGGTTCTGAGTGCCGCTCGTTGTTCTATCCAGGAGGGACACGCCGTGATGGTGTGTTCGGCCGTGTCCCTTTCGCAGTCACAGTGGTGACATCGTGTATTTTCCTCTCGATTTGCGATCTCACACAGATACTGACCAAAGCAACCGTGACCGGTCAGCACCTGCGTGAGTCGAAAGGACAGTGCGCCAGTTTTTCTGGTCAACCATTGTTTCAACACTGGTCGAATGGCCAACACAAGCTTTACGCTAACTTGAGGTTCTTGCAGCCTTTCCTCCCATAACTCAATTGTTCGATCTCTGGCCTGACCCCTCCACCGACGTACGGCGTCCGGAAGGGGGTTGCTGCCCCCCACGCGGATCGCTGCGCCACGCCAGTACACGTCGGCGAGGGCTTTGGCGTCAATATCCCATGGGACACTACCGGCGAGCAGGCACGCAGCGTCCTTTGAGATGGTACGGTACCCGCGAACTGCCCGCGTTGCCATGGTTCTCTGTAGTCTCCCGAGGATGAGCCGATTCGCGGGCTTCAGGTCTTCGGCCCAGATCGGCGCCCCATACATTATCATGGAGCGAATTACCCCCATGTATAATCGTCGACAAGCTATACTTGGCCCCCCCAGGTTGGGTAGGAGGGAGGCAAGGGCCCCCGCCGACCTATTGACTTTTTCGAATAAGTGACGAAAATGATCCTTGAAAGTCCATCGGCCGTCGAGGACTAGGCCGAGGTATGTCATTGAAGACTTGACCTCAATGTTTGTACCACTCACTGTTATAACTAGGCCCGACGGAGGCGGTTTCCTTGACCTGTGAAACAACAATGCTTCAGACTTGTGAAGCGCCACCGTCAAACCTATCGATTGTATTCGCCGGACAATCTGGGCGACCGTTGCCGTCGCCAGGATCATGGCTTCGCGCACCGACTTGCCGCGACAGACGGCAAGAGTATCATCAGCGTAGGCTATTTTCTCTGCTCCAGGAAGCAAAACACCGCGAAGAACGTAGTCAAATCCTATGTCCCACAGGGTTGGACCGAGTGCAGAACCCTGTGGGACTCCGCAGACAACTTCCTGCTCCTCCCAGCCGTCTTGAGTAGGATACTGGACCGATCTCTCCGATAGGTAATTACGGATGAATTTCCGCAAATACTTCGGAACTCGGTGATATTTCAAGGCCTCTTCGATGGTTGCCCAAGGCAAAGAGTTAAATGCGTTGCTGATATCAAGAGATACTGCTAACACCACTCCACCCCGAGCAATTTCTTCCTCAGTAATGCTCTTTAACCGGGCCACCGCGTCTATCGTCGATCGGCAGGAGCGGAAACCATATTGTGCCTCACTTAAATTGGGACCGATGTTTTCGAGATGATGATTAAGACGCGCCACTATTATCCTCTCCAGAATTTTGCCAATTTCATCTATCAGGACGATAGGGCGGTAGGCCGACGGCTGACTTTCTGGCCTTCCATATTTTCTCAATAGGACTAATTTGCCGGTTTTCCAGCGCCGTGGTACTTGTCCCTGGACCACGCATGTGGTCAATATGGAGAGTACCTGTGGCTCCAGCTGTTTCATAGAAAGCGCCCAGACTTTCCCAGGGACGCCATCAAGACCGGGAGCTTTGTTCTTGCCCATTTTGTGGACCGCAACTGCCAGCTCAGCTGCCGATACCAAAGGCACTTCCTCGTTTTCCTCGAGCTCCGCAGTAGGTGGTGCCATTGAAGGTGGGGACCACTCGGCCCTAGGTGGGAACAGGGCCGAAATAATGGTGCTGCGGAGTTCAGGTTGTAGGTTCTGGGTGAGCGGAGGGCCAGCCGGGCGGAGCTTTTGTCTTACCCACTTATAAGGTTTGCCCCACGGGTCCTGCTCCAGTGTCTCAAGCCACTCTTTCCAGGCTTCATTTTTCGCAGCACGTATGGCATCACGCAAATTATGGCGCGCCGTACGGTAAGCATCATATATGACTGTTTCCTCTTCATCAGTCCGGTTGCGTCTTCTACGGTACCTCGTGTATCGGCGCCGAGCAGCTACGCACACTTGTCTCAATCGCCTAAGATCTGGAGACCACCAATACGTCTGCCCACGACGTTTTATAGGCCCCACTCGGGGCATTGATGCGTTACAAATATTATAAACCGCATCGTTCAGCCATTCTGCCAACTCCTCGACACCTCCTTCAGGTGGAAGGGGATTCCAGGCCGCGACAGTCGCCGCTTCTATTAGCAATTCTGGATTGAGCCTTCTCAGAGACCACCTTGGGCCGCTGCCGGATGTAGTTCGGCGGCCCATCTCTGACGTATGAGCAGAGATGTCAAAGCGTATATATCGGTGGTCCGAGAGGGTTTCCGTACGGCTCAGAACCTTCCAACTGGTGATTCGGTGAGCGATAGCTGAACTAGCCAGCGTCAGGTCCACTATCGACTCGCCTTGCCACCGGACACAAGTGCTGGTAGTACCGCGATTAGCTAAGACCAAGCCTGTGGTCATAAGCCAGTCCACAACGGCGCGACCTCTAGCATTCGTCGCCGGGGAACCCCATAGCGTCGACTTTGCATTGAAGTCCCCGGCGACGATAACTGGACCGGATGCCCCTTCAACGACCATAGTCAGCCGCAGCAATAAAGACTCGAAATCTGCAAGAGTCCTGTTGGGGGAAAAATAAACCCCCACAACAGTGAAGGCTCCCAGATTGGCAGCAACGAACCCATTGCCTCTTGTTATATCGCGAGAAGGCGGCGGTACAACTTTGGGACCAAGTGTAACTGCAACCAGTGAATCCGTATCACCTAGCCAATCATCTCTGATTGGGACGCGGTACGGTTCAGCGGCGATGGCGACATCGATTCTTGACTCCAACATTTTCTGAATCCATAAGTCCTGTGCTTGGGCACAGTGATTCAGGTTTCCCTGTAGAAACCGTAGGCTGTCCGTTATTGGGCCTCCATAGCTACCGTTCTCGCGCTGGGAGTCGCCTTAGATGCAGTGGCGTTCCTCCTAGCCGCTTGGCTCTTTTTGGAGTCGTTCCTCTTCTTGGTCAGGGGTTCACTACAAGGTTTGCCCTTGGTCCCCACGATATGGTCTGCTGGTTTGTTGTGGGCAGCGCATAATGTGCAGTGAGGTGCGTTACTGCACTGCGAATTCATATGGCCCGTTTGACCGCAGCGAAAACATGAAAGGCTGCGATCATCACCCTTGGGGCAAGTAGCCCGTGTGTGTCCTATCTCATGGCAACAGTAGCACCTCATAGGCCGCGAGGACAAAAGCGTCACACGCGCTGAGATCCACCCCACGTACACTTTAGTGTCTGGTGCCGTCACCTGTCTCGCTGCCTCGACTGGGCACCTAATCCAGGCAGCGCCGCGGCCGTTTCTATCAGTTCGGATTTCACCAACCCTAACGTCCTCCGCAGTGCAACCACCACATCTTGCGACAGCGGCGGCAATTTCCGAAGCAGAGGCAGAATCATCAAGGCCGGTTATCCGTAGCTCGGCGCATTTTTGAGGCCGAGAAACACGAACAAGGTCATCTCCGATGATCTCTTTCAATTTGACCGCCAGGGTATCGGCCTTCTGTTTACAGTCTGGACCAGAGACTTCGAACATACGTGCACCAGTCACAGCTCGTTTAAATCTGACCGGCGGGATGTCTAGTGCCGTCAGGTCCAGCTTTTGTTTGGCTTTCACTATAATATCTCCATAGGAGACACCACGCTCAGCCGCATCCGGCTGTAGCGTCAAGACTACAGCAGCAGTCTTTGGGACGTGCAGCTTTTTACTGTTCTTCTTTTTCTTCTTATTAGGAGCATTCTTCTCTTTGACTTCCTTTGCCGTCTTACCCTTCTTTACTACCTGCGCCCAGTTCGAGGTAGTAGCGGGCTGTGACACTACTGCTGTTGTTGTTGTGTCATGCCTCGCGGCTGCTGCTTCAATTGCAGCAGCAGACTTTTTCTTCCTATTTACCTTTTTTGGTGGCGGGCCAGGGTTTGTTGGAGGCATTAAAGTCGAAACCGATGACTCCGGCAGCGTCGTCCTCTTGTTTTTCCTTGAGAATCCTACCGGTGTTGTAGCAGGGACCTCACTCTCTTTTCTTATGTCAGTAGCGAGTGGAGGGCGCCGGCGAGGTTCTGGCAGTAGTCGAGACTCCAAACCCTCCAAACGCGCGTTAAGTCTCGCACTTGACAATGAGACCGCCTCTTGAACAGCCCGCTTTAACATCTCTTCGATGTTTTGGGGCGCGGCCGGAGCGGCCTGAGGTCTTACATTATGGAGATCACGTTTTACAGTCGCGAGCTCAGCCTTTAATTCGGAAAGTTCTCTGGAGAGGCGTGTGTTAGCCGCCTCCAGAGCTCTTGTTTCCTCTGACGTTGAGTGTCTCAAGAGTGCCGCGCAGGACTCTTGGATGTCGGATACAGCCACCTTTAGAGCCTTGACATATGTACCGCTTAGATTATTTGACGTCTTTGCCACTTTAGAGATGGTGTCCAGGCACTGAGTTATTTTTGAGCCCAACTTAGCCGATGTGACCGCATCTTCTTCCATCATAATTGCATCAAATGCAATGGAGGACTCCGACAGACGAAGAGAGGGCGTCTGTTGTATCCTTATTGTCTCATCCAGGAAAGCGCGTTCGGCCTCTACTTTAAGGGCCTCCCGTTCGATAGCTAGCTGTTCCTTTCGGGCTTTAGCCAAACCTACGTAATCACCAGTGGTTGGCGGCCTACCCCTTCCTCGCTTACTGCCGCGCTTAGTACCTTTTAGGGAGATTACATTCTTTCTGCTCTCGGAGTCAGACTCCTCGACATTGCCCCCGCGTCTTTTGCGGAAGTGTCTTTTGGATCGTTCTTTCTCTTCGTCCTGACTTCGAGAGACAGTTGTCTCATTTCCACTGCCAAAGTCATCCGAAGTTCTTTCGTCTAGGCTAAAGAACTTGCTTTGTAAGGGCACAGGCGTTGCCGCCCGCGATCCATCTGCCAAATCATTTCTCTCATGTTGAGCTATCGATGTCCGTAGTGTGCGCCGAGAGTTGTCATTTCTAGTCGCCGTTCGATTCGTCTCCGATGCGGTAAGGGCCACCGGTTTCGGGCAAACTCGCGACGTCGCTAAAGCAGCCGTATCGTTGTGCAAATCATGTTCCGTATTCAAGCAAGGGTCGTTGGTTTCTGAACGGGCATTGCGCCCGCCAGCGAACGAATTTGTGCCCACCCCGTAGTACGAAGGGCAGACCTCCGCCGTGGCAGCGGCGGAGGTGTGGGATTCCCCATTTCTGGGACCCACCCGGAGACCATTATCAAATTCGTTGTGTTCCATATTTAATAAGGGATGCTCATTAGGGTTGAGCGGAACCCGTGGCCAAATAGAAAATAGTGCGTCCTAGCGGCAAAGTCACCCACTTGCCATGCAGCCTATTGCGGGACGGGGCGTAGGCTTGGGGGCTGTAAACAAGCCCATCCATCAACATTCACGCACACACACAAAAACAAAAACACACGCAAAAGAAGGGGTAAATAAAAAGGAAAGATAGAGAAGAAAAGGTGTTGAAAAGATAGTCAACATAAAATATAAATAAAAACAAAATGAAGTGTTATCTAATAAAAAGGACGAAAGACAGAGAAAGACCGGCGGTCAGCCACCCTGAGCACCTCACATATTAAATAACCCCTAGAATATTTAATAGAATCAGGCGTTACTTTGCGGAAATCTAAGCTTCAAGTTTAGTAAATTAATATTTTTAGCAATATTCTGTGAAAATTAACTGACTCCTCAGGATGTAGACTCTACGAACAACGTCCGTTGTTCTTAGAGTCCTGTGTTGGGGCGAAACGCGCGTCGAGGTTCTCAACCCGCATTTTTACTTGCAAGTTGAGTTTAATTTTCGCGGAATATTGCTAAAAATCTTAATTTACTAAACTTGAAGTCCTAGAATTGCTTGTTTTTTTACTCTTCACTACTCATCTAGAAATAGTATAGTCGATATAGACTTAGTTAAAAGGATGCTATATTGGTTCTGGAATAGCATTATGGTCCCAGAGAAAGCTAACGAGAGTATTCGTATTTTTACGTATTTTGCGCGAGCGAAGCTGTGGGTAAAAGTTAATATAATCCTAGACGTCGCCCTGTAGTCGAAATCCGACCACAACATTTAGATCCATCGTGTACAGGAGCTATAAAAAATCTCTGACTTCAATTTTTCACAAAGGTCTCGTTACTAGGCCATTAAATTTTATGAAAAAAAAAGAAATACTTTAACTATAAACAAAAGAGTATTTCGTGTATGATCATCGTGTTATGATAAAATATTTTAGTGTGCGTATTGCAGTGTACGTAGCGTTCTATTTATTAAAAATATCCACGATTAAAGCATATTAAAATAATATTGGTATTTCACGCTTCTCCTCCATATCAACTATAACTGGGAGAAATTTCATGCTTTTGCTACACGTTTTTCGTAAAATAGGGTACAAAATTTTTGCCCGCGTGTTAATATATAGATAACATATCGTAATAAAGATGACCAGTGCAGCTTAAGAACATAAGTAGAATTATATAATTTAGTAGTTAATATGTAGCAATAACACAGGGAAAATGATATAATTCAAGAACATACATCACGCTTTAAGGTTTAAAGCGTTTGGAACCGCGCAGCATAAAAGTGATAAATGGAAATATTATCATAAATACTAGATATAGATCCCCCCACATAGCATTATTATAATGGCCGCGTCTCAGATCGCTGCCAACATCAGACCGCGGCTCCTGCACTATAACTGCCGCCGAACCGCTCGGGGATCCTGGACTATTAACATACTGTAATTACACAGTACAGTAAGTCGACCGTGTTCTTGAAGTTTAATTCGTGTAACACATAGTCACTCGCGCCTGACGTTAAACATGACTTTTGTTTACTCAAGTTATCTGAAGAGTAAAGCTATTAGAAGTACCTACTAGTTGCCGTTATCGTTTATCCCATTGATAAAAATATGCTTTGGTCATCCCCGCGGTCAACTCAGCTTTCAGTTTGCAACCAATCGACTAGATTTTTGGCATAGACATGATTAAAAGAATTGAGAAGAATGTATTTTTTTGTTTAGTAAAACACCAGGTTTCTATAGAAGCTTACAAGAATATTTTTATTTTTACGCAACATCAAGCGTAGTAATTAATATTTACAAGTTAACTAACAACTATAGTTGTACATGTTGGTGTCTGTGACATGTGGTTGCGTTACCCTTGACGTGTCGTTCGTCGCCCGTGCCGCCGCCGTGCCGGCGCCGCGCCGTCGCCGCGCCGTGTGCATCCGCAAATAGACACCTTCACACTCAACAGTCAGGAGTCGACACACGAAATGAGAGGGGACGAATTAATCCATACATAATATTATTATAAAAGCGTCTGTCTGTCTGTTACCTCTACGCGCCCAAACCGTTCAACCGATTAAGCTGAAATTTAGTATAAAGATACTTTGAGTCCCGGGAAAAGTACACTGGGATACTTTTTATCCCAAAAAATGTACAGTTCCCGCGAATTTCGTCGCAACAGATTTGCGACATTATTTAGTACTAAATATCATTGACTAGCTCTTGCCCGCGGCTTATTCCCGCGGAGTTGGAAAGCCGCGTTAAAATACAAAGCCATCTTTGGGAACATATGTTTTGCCATGACCAAAAGAAACAAATGTTACTCTACATTCTTTCAACTATGTTTATACTAAAAATCACATCGATCACTCCATCGTTAAAGGCTAGAGCGACAGAGGACAGATAAACACTTTCGCATTATAATAGTGTAGATTAAAAATCTTTGGATTGTTTTTTGACGGAAGACAATGTTTGATGGGTAGTTTATGATAAGCTTTTCAGTTTCGTACTTTGCAACCATTTTGAAGTTTCAAAAAATATTGGTCATGTTTTCTTAAACATCTTATAACTTAAATGAAAGCTAAAACTACCGAATACTGTTCAGGAATTTACTGCCGTAAATATTGGGACGGGAGCTGAGACGTTAACGTATCCCGTTCCGTCAGTCCGGGATCGCGGGATCGCGGGATTGCGGGAAACGTCCAATAATCTCAGGAAGTGAACTGGCGCGTAACAAAACGACGATAAATCCGGACTTTAATTGCACGAGTGTTATCCAAATCGATACATCTGGGAATTTTATTACGGATTAACGTTCGGGACGATAATGAACTTTACCGCGCGGTGATAAGGTGCAGTATCGTTTGGGGGTGTCCGTGATTTATTTTGACTAGTTCACGCTATTGATCTATTTGCGGCGAACACACCGACAGTCGAGATGAGTGCGAGGTGCGGGGGAGAGGGAGGGGAGGGACCGCTGCACCCGCGGAGTAGAGAAATATGCCTTGATCACATAACGAGAAATGAATAGAGTAACGACCTCTTCGTGCCCCGGATCGCTCCCCCAAGCGGTATGTATCTGAAGACTTTCTGATGTTGAAATAACCTAGCCTGAGTCATGACAATATTATGATAACTAATGTTAAGTTGGAAGAAGACGAACACAACTGTGAAAACCGCATTCAAATCGGATTAGTAGTTTTGGTGTGATAATGGAACAAACATACAGACAAAAAAACTAACTACATTTTTGGCTTCTATATCGACGAATTAATACCCCCCCGCTTATTATTATTTGAATATCTTTAATGTACAGAATTTTAATTTCTACAGTTTTATTATATGTATAGATAACTCCTACACCGGTTTCATAGAAACTAGGCCTGTTACGCAGAATAATATAGTAACTAAATAGTGCCCAAGTGTGTGCGCAGTACACAAGAGCGCGCTCTCTTCCTTTATTCTCATAACACAATGGGACGGATGACCGACACGACTGACGAGAGATCAGGCGCAGGACCGACTTTCTGCATGCCCATCCGACGAGTGGGTCATCATACTCGTCAGACAATCAGGTGATTAGCCTGCATTGCCTAATCAAACCATTGTCCCACTAGACTATGGAAGCGATAGTAAAGTACATCCATAGATGTCACTGGATCATGGAATCTATTCACTACCTAAAAAACGATTATTTCACGTTTGTTAAGAGAAGAGCACAGCATTTCGATTCGTATACGAAGAGATTCACGATGAGATTCCGCGCGAAAACGGAAACTTGCTCACGGAAAGTCCTGGCACTTTTAACAGAAGTTTCCGAAATCGGGAATAAATCCGCGCGGAATGGCACCGAGAACAAGGGGGCGGAACCGCGTTGTCGGTTGTCAAAATCATCAATACTAATAACATAAAGCTGAAAAGTTTGTTTGAACGCGCTAATCTCAAGAGTCGAAATTAAAAAATTATTTCGTATCGATTGACTACATATTTATCTAAGAGAGCTATAGTTTAGAATATAGCGTATAGCCTTACTAGATGTTATATTATAACATCACACAACGACCTATACCAGCCGAGCAGTAATCAAAAAATGTTCTAAAAACGGGATAATTTACAAAGTTTCATGCGGGCGTAGTCGCGGGTGAGAGCTAGTGAAAGCGTGTTTACACTCATTTGACTCGTCAGAGTTTAACGGAGAGGTTGTTCACTCGCAGCGCTTGACAGCCGACCGAAGGGGGACGACAGAGCCGGGGGATTAAACTAACACGCGCAGTGTCATTGATTACTGAAAAAGCGATTATAAACCAAGAACAGGTATAGGTACATGAAGCAAGCTGAAACCTTTGATGTTTCTTCCCTTATTACAGCCCAATACGGAACTACAGATCTGGCTTATGAGAAGCGAGGCTAAAAATAAAGTACAAAAATATGCATCGGAATCTGATTATTTGGTGAAAAATTCAGTATTTAAATTTCAATTTGCCACAAATACATTTTTAAAGTTATGTACATCTCGTAAATATAATGTAAATAGTTGTGTAAATGTAGCAATTTTCGCAAACTATTTTTGCACGCGCCTGGCAATGTTAAAGGCCCACTAAATTTTATCATTTTTTCTACTCTTTAATATTTAAATACAATGTATAAAAATACATATTGCCCCAAGAATATTTTTTTTACTTTAGGTAAAATGTATAGAAAGGTCTGCAGCGCCGTATTGGGGTGTAATAGGAGGAGTTATATGACAAGGTTTAAGCTTGCCTCAAATACCTACTCAAAATTTGTTACCAGCTCTCAGATTATTATGTGTACACTGTACGTGAATGGCTGCTCATAAAGACTGACATACCATTGTTCGGATGACTGAAACAACATAATGCTGGTTGTATGTTCTATAGTAGTGGTTGCAGTTTTTTATGATGGTTGCGCTATACCCTGATGCTTTTGTTTAGTGAACATTTTTATTTTTATTCTCCCCGAAAAAAAGTCAGGAATGCTTCCTACAATAATACCGTGAGTCGTCAAAATTGAAAGAATATATAAGTGACCTGTTTGTCTGAGACCTAAAAGAAAATTTTCCATCTAAATTCTGATGTAATATTCGTAGACCATGCATAGTATTATTGCCCAGAATCGTGAGCACCAGCTGGAGACAAAGGCCTTCGTATATCATATTCAGAGGTTGCACGCCACAGCCATACAAACGCCAGGCCACCATAATTCTGGGATGTTATAATGCAAATAAGTCTGTTATAAAAATTTTCCAAACCTATCGAATGTAAATCAAGCGAAATGTCCAAAATATCAAATCTGCAGCAGTAAATACAAGAGTACAATGTGTTTATTATAATAACATACAACAGTACACTTGAAAAACATTACCCTTTGGTTCGATCGTTTTGAAATAAAAGTACAGAAAGTCTAAGCCGTATAAAATGAGCTCGCAGCGTTTATGAACGTTGTGGGGACAATTCGAAGTGCATTTCGTTTGAGACAATAAATCGAAGCCGAGAGTGTAATGTCTCGACAGTATCGCGCCTGCCCCGCCCGCAATCATCCCGCCGTTTGTCTTGTGCCGAGCCCTGGGGCGAGCCGAGATTACTGAAGCGAGAGCCAAAATTTGCGATTAATGCTCACTATACTCTATTACTCGCCAGTTAATATCGGCACAAACATCAAGATAGCTTATTCTACGGTTCAACTTTGCTATCATTGATTAAGGTGCTCGCATATTTGTTAGAACGGTACGCACCGAACGCATCAACCGCGCCGCATTTCTTGATTGGCTTGTAGACTTACTTGTTAGACTTGACGTGGGAGAGCCATGTTTCCGCACAAATGGACAGGCTCGACCGGAGCGATACCATGGCCTCACAGAAAACTGGCGTGAAACGGCATTGTGCTGTGTTTTGTTCAGTGAGTGAATTTACCGGTGGCCCAACTTCCCTAATCCCCCTATGCCTATTCCCATTGCTTAGTCCCTTATAAAAGGCCGACAACGCACTTGTGACTCTTCGGATGTTACAAGTGTCTATGGGCGACGGCAGTCGCTTTCCATCAGGTGGCATTGGGCGGTCAGTAAGCAGACGCTTACTGACCCCCCAATGCCAACAAAAATAAAAAAAAAGGGAAAATTCGCCTCTGCACGCCGATATTCTTTAATGTTCGCCATTAATCGCCGAGTTCACGAAATACCACGAACGATTGCTTGGACGATGATCGTGCCGAACAACGATCAACGATCACGGATGATTATGTAGAGCCTGCGTAAAATTTGTTATGTCACGTGCGGCGCGTATAGTGCTGACAAATGAGCGACAACCTTAAATAGACATAACCACGTACTATGACAAGTACCACTAAAGCAAGCGGAAAATAAGCCAAATCTCACCGGAACGCTGGTAAAATAACGATACACGAAGGCGGGATTTCGCTGTTTAGATGACGCGGTCGTTTCCACATCGATTTTGCTGACGACGTGCTTTTAGAGTGTCGGGTTGTTGTTAGCCAGGCTCCGAGATACAAGATAGAAATGCATTTAGTTTCATGTCTCGTTGGTAGAACTATACTTCAAGCACAAACTTTTTGCAAAACAATACAAATGATGTTCTCAGGGTGCACCGGCTCGGAAAATATTCTCTTTTTTTATTTCTTCATCAAAAAACACAAACTATCACTACAGGTTGCCCTCAAGCCATAGCGGTGTACATGTAATTGTATTTTAATAATATTATTGAAATGTAAATAGATCATATAAAACATCCATTAGTAAAACTTAAAACAACTATAAATATTTTAACACGATCAACACAATAAACTAGATTTCATTAGTTATAACAAATGACAAACAGACAGACACATCATATCGTCTTGATGAATGCCAGTCTTCCACAGTACGATTTTCGCGTAACTTTCTGCCTCGCACAGTAAAGCTCTGGAATGAACTATCACCAGCAGTATTTCCGGACAGCGGTCCGACCTACAAACCTTCAAGAAGAGTGCGTATTTTCTATTAAAAGGCCGGCAACTCACATGCAACCATGATTTGCAAGTGTCTATGAGCGGCGGTAGTTGCTTTCCATCAGGTAAACCGTTTGCTCGTTTGCCCCCCTCTTTTTATATAAAAAAAATACGTAAATTCACTGAGAGTGCAATGGAATAAATCCAACCACTTTGCAACTTTATTAAGGGTACGTAGTGCACGAAGAAACGGGGAGTATTTGAGCAAGTTTGTCTTACAACACGGCACATGCAGCGGGGGCGGGCGGCGGCGACGCCACACGTAGGGTAAATAGGTAAATATTTTGAATTTATCACCAAAATTTTAGTTCAGAACAAATGAACGAAACCCATCGAATAGTGGGCTTCGTCAAAATACGGACGAATATATGCCACCAAGTACCGACCGACGTGTGCTCCTTTTTTGCTGACGTGTATATTGCACCCAGCGATGACTAAACTTTTATAGTAGTTTCAAAAACTGATACTTCGTACACACAATAAGTCGCAGTCGCCAGTCAGATCAAATGCTTAAAGTTAGAGCAAAAATAAGGACGAAAATAGTTAGCCGTTTGGTAGCAGTCCCTCACATGGTATTTCGCGTCTGTCTCCCAGGACTCGTAGTTTCTAGCCCGCGCTCACATAGGGGCTAATTACCGCGGTACAATGCGTGAGGGAGGAGCAGGGGGAGGCCATTGTTCGGCCGAGTCGGAGCGGAACCGGGACCGACAGACACACACGAAAACCAGTTTTAACACGATCACATAAGGTGTATTTCAGTTCGGTAAAGCACGTTATTGTTTACTCGTGAAGCTGGTTTGAGCTGTTTGCACGGCGTTTAAGTCCGTGAAGTTCCTTTGTTACTGCCGCGGACATATCAGGGACTCGATAGTACGATCGAGGTTCGATTCTTTGGCTGAAATATTTATCTATCGCTTATGAAACTGAAACGTTATCCGAGGAGTTGAAACTAGGCTAGGTTTTTTGATAACCCTCAGTTTTTCGAGTATAAATAGCACTAGCTTTTGCCCGCAGCTTCACACGCGCTAGAAGTATATTTATACAAACTTTTAACACTGAAAACATCCCTTAAAGGCTAAATTTTACAAAATCACGTTTCAGTAAGTTTTAAGAAAAACCCGTTTGCAAAATTTGAACCCCTAACACTTGTAGTTAATGAGATTTCGTGATGAGTGACCCTTCGCATTTTTATACATGTGCTTTTTTTATCTCCAGTCGAGCTGGCCCATTCGTGCCAAAGCATAGCTCTCCTACAGCAATGAGCGTCCGTATTATGTACCTACTAGAGATCAGAAAATGTCTCATTAATACACGTCTCCACCGGGGTTGGAACCTAACACCCTCTCGAGTACGAACCAAAGTTCCACCCACTCTGCCATGACAACGTTCATTGCCATGGGAGAGACACGCCTCGGCACGAACGGGCTGGTTCGACCGGAGAAATACAACAACTTCAAAAAAATTGACGTGAATCAGCAATACGCTTTGTTTTGACCATGAGTGAGTCTACCAGTCTACCCTATTCTTGTAGACAATTTCTTCATTTAAAGTCCGGCAACGCACTTGCGAATCTTCGTATGTGTCCGTGAGCAAAAGCAGTTGCTTTTAATCAGGTAACCCGTCTGCTTATAAAAAAAACTTCTCTCTGAGTCCGTCCTCAAAGGAAGTCTTCAGTTTGGCATAGATACTCCATGAGAATTTATTACACCGGCTTAAAATGCACCGTTTTAAATTCCAGGAGTGCGCGATTGAAAGATTTAATTTTTCTGTCTCACAAAGAGATCAATTTGAATGGGCGCTGTTGACACGGATAAAAGGTTTTATAATATTGAACCGGCCCGACTCAACGCTGACTCGCTGAATGCTCAACAAAGAGTTAGAACCCCCTCGCCCCCCTTCTTCCCCCTCCCGTCATCCCCCAACTTCCAACTATGAGTAGAAGAAACCATCATTGCTTTTGTGCCAATTTCCTGGACTAGATGATTCTGATTCTGGAGAAACCCGACGTGGCGTAGAGAATGTTGACGCTTGATCTGGCATAAGTTAAAAGTTGGCAGGTTCACTTTTTAACATGCATATACAGTGCCGTTTGTGTTCATGTGAAAGTGTTTCTACACAGTCCTCACATGACTGAGACGGTTGCCGTGTTTATAGTATTGTAAGCACGGACGACGCGCAGTCACGGTACGGTCGCCGCACCATGCATGTGAAAATGCTCTACTTAACAAAAGCGTAGGCACCTAAAGTTGCAGCTAAAGTTGAGAATAATTCATCAGCAGTCGTTGCGACCGCTCTCTACCTTACATTTTAGGATCCCTAGTGCATACGCTAACTTTTAAGACTACACCAACGACACCGAACTCTTTGCAAGATCTCAGACATATAATCTGAGAGCTGACAGCAAATTTTGAGTGGGTATTTGAGGCAAGCTATCTTTTCAATATAACTCTCCTATAACACCTCAATACGGTCCTGCAGACCTGGCTGATGAGAAGCGGAGCCTACCCTACATTTTAGTTTAGTAAAAAAATATATTTATAATTACAAAAGTATATTTGAGGCGTATGTATTTTATTTGTTGTAGTTGAATATTAAAAGAACAGAAAAAATTATAAGCCAAATGTTTTTGGGGTTCTAACATTGCCAGGCGCGTGCCAATATATTTTGGAAAAATTGCTTGCAAACTTTAAGAAATGTATGTTTCATTGTTTAATTGAAATTTTAAAACAGGATTTTTCATCACTAAACAATTGGCTTACGAGATATATTTTTGGATCTTTTATAGTATTTTTTAGCCTCGCGCTTTTTTAACCGCAGTGCCGTTACAAGGTTTCAGCTTTCCTTTAATATCTATTCAAAAATACAGCTCTCGGTTTATATCTAATATTGACAGTACTAAATTTAGAATATGCTTAACAATATTTTGTATCTTGTAGCTCATCATTCAGCTGCTAGTTAGTAACAAAAAATAATTCCAACTTACTTTTTGTCATCCTCAGATTGTTAACAGATGACGGTATTACAAAAACATGCCGCTAACCGCTAACAAAATGTTAAAAACTTATTAAAATGGCGTTAAAACCACGAGCAGTGTGAACGTAGGGTAAATACTGAAATCTGTTGTGAATAACAAATTTGAAAGATTTTTTGTTACGAATAATCGCAAAAGGTACTGATCACTACATTATCGAAGAGTTATAAAGGCTAAGAATAGAATAAGAAAAGGATTATTTATTTGCAAAAACATAGTAGAATACTATAAAAGCAAGTATAATGTCAGATAACACTCTTGTTTAGTCGGTTATGTCTCGACGAACAAAATTTATTAAAAGTTAGTCTTTTAATTATCTATTATATAATAATTAATGTGTACGTTAGGTTAGGTTAGGTTAGTTATTAATGTGTCTTAGGTATTTATAATACGCCCGAAATAATTGATTTGAATTTGAAAACATTTTTAAAAGACAAAATTAATTGTTAATTTCCCTAATAAATGTTTAGCTTTGTATTCATATCTAGAAAAACAATTTTCTAGATTTCTCATGAATCATGCACAAAGGATTCCGTGTACAGGTAGGTACTGACATATAGGATATTTTTTATTCCAATTAAATGCTCCAGGACTAATCATTTCCACGCCGGCAAAGCCGCGGGATTACACTAATAGTAATTAAAGCTATTTCAGTCCCACTGTTAAGATAAAGGCTCTTCTTCTAATTTATTATTCTCTGCTAAAATATTTTCTCATAACTCCTCATTCATTGCTGCCTAGTTACGGCTAGCTCGAGACAGTATATTCTCGGTTCGGCCTATTTTCTCTTCCTAAGGTTTATTTAAAATTATAAATGTAAGAGAGAGAATTCGTTTACTGTGTTGATCGCAGTATTGTTTCATCTTAATATTGTTACAGACACAAACTTTATTAGACTTTATTTATGTTCTCTGGAAAGGGCTGAACAAATTACTTTAAAATGTAGAACAGGCTACAACAAATGATTAAGAAGTTCGCTCGGTTGAATTTATTTTGATACTAGCTTTGCCCCGCGACGCGACCCCGTAAAGTTCAATGCCAAATTTTATCAAAATTGATTCAATCGTTTAAGCTTGAAGAAGTAAACATATACACACACATACATAAAGTTACAAATTCTCGCATTTAAAATATAATAATGTAATCTTAAAAATAAAAGAACCCAATATCACAGTTGTTGGGAACGGTCACTAAAATTCGACAGCTTTAATTACAATTTCCCACAATGGGTGAATTAGCGTTACTTCTTTTTAAAATTAAAGGTGCGATTTCTCAGAGGATGGCAACGCTCGGTCGAGTCCGAAGTTTTGAATGTTCCGTTTGAGAGAGTATATTCGTATCTATATCGTACATACACAAACGCACAAATATTATTAACCCATCTGAAAGTTCGCATCTAAGTGATTGCTTTCACAGATATTTGTCTCCTTAGCTTTACGAGAGCGCACCTTATGCAGTCGACATTAGGTTCTCTCGGAGGTAGAAGAGTCGCGAACGGGATTATACATAGTAACCAACATGGCCGCCAGCGTTAAGCCGCACATCAAAGGCGGCGAAACTGATGCCACTTACCATCTCGTTAGCTCAGCTCATTGACGAAACCACACGCTCACTGTAGGTCAAGTTGCTGGTATATTGTGTCGCATACTTAGACTTCAATACCATTGAGTAGTTAACTCAATAGACATCTAGTATATACCTTAATGGATGACAATACGTTAAGGCAAGAGATGGATGAATGCTTAGGGACCATCCATATAGTACGTCATACGAATATCATGATTTTCAGACCCCTCCCATGGGGATTTCAAAGGAAGTCACTAGTCACATTTTTAAGAACCCTTCCCATTATGATGTCGCAAATTTGCAATTTTACATCTGAAAATTAATACGTATTTCAAATTACGAGATTAAATTTAGAACATTTGAAACTTGGTCTCACAAATCTATGGAGGGATGGAGCCCCCATCTGTGACACCGTGTCACATTTGGCCTACCCCCTCCCCCCAGAAATAATATTGAAGTCCAACTTAGGCTTCAGCGTGCAGAATAAATAGTTTAAATCTAGCTAAGGTTTAATGCGTACTCCCCATTAACTTAGCCATTAATAAAATATTTGTTCGTTTAAAAGCTCTGTAGTTGCCGGTGCTAGATAAGTGCACTTTCCATTTTGTTTATCTGAGCTTAAGTCAGGGTCGGATATAGCGTCGGGGCGAGGGGCGCGGGAGCACGCGAGGTGCAATTTGTTCGGATTACGAGCCCAGTGTCGAACCGGACCGGGCAAAACATGCAAAGCCGGACTCTTTGTTACACTGCTGTATATTTATCACACGATTTTAAAGGACGAATCTGTAACGCCCTTCTCACACCAAAAACGCTTTGTTTCTCGGAAATACTGGGTAAAATTATATACTTTCGTCGTCGTTTATAAACTTAAGGGAATAGCATATAAGTTTAAGTTTAGGCAAGTTGTTGGAGAGCTAAGAGCAAAAATAGTTTAATCACCCCAAGAAGGCTTCCCTCGTGGACGTTTACTGGCATGAGCAGGATAAATCTGTCATATCGCCGTCAGTCGGCGAGCACGCCTGATGCCGCTGAGCTAATTATATACGCGTATAAACTCCACATTCGCTTCACCGCTCGCCGTCACAACACTCGTCACTCTCACAGGGTTGTCTCGAGCTATATCCGGAACTGCAGGCCAGGACCTTTCCTTTCAAACGGCACATTTAAAGATTTTTGGCAATATTCCGTGAAATAAACCTCAACCTGTAAGTTAAAATAAAAAAAAAAAAAATCTAAAATAAAGTTAGTGTACACATAGGCAGGCGTTACAGCACCTCCCTCCTTTTCCACACTGCCTGTGCGTACACTCGCATACAAGAACTTGCAAACACCACCACCACACAAGCAATAATGTTAGCAAACTCATGCAAGGCCCCTCACCACTATGCGGGTTGAAGACGTTAAAGGACGTTGTTCGTGGAATCCACATCCTGAGGATGCTCCGGTGTTTGGGAGAAACGCGCGTCGAGGTTCTCAACCCGCATTGGTTAAAAGTTGAGGTTCTTTTCGCGGAGTATTGCAAAAAATCTTATTTTACTAAACTTAAAGCTATGGATTTCCGCAAAGTAACGCCTGATTCTATTAACTAAGTAATTTCCCGTTTGTTAGACCCCTAATTATAGTCACCGCTTGATACTGGGAGCGTGATCAGGAAAATTTGAGATGGTGTTTTCATCCATAAAGATCTCTTATGAATCAAAAATTTGATCATGCTCTTACTAACTTACTTTAACAGTACAGGGGGGTTATTATGACCTCTTATTCCCAGCCAAGTTCCAGCCAGTCAGCAGTCACGTGACACTAAATACGTGAAGTCTGACGTTCCCTAATGTTACTAACATGCTTAAAATCGATACATAGACAACCAAACTAGTATTAATTCATTTATTATTTTAATAAGACATTGTTATACGAAAAAAGAACAAGGCAATTGTTTGCCGTATATTGAATTGCTTAGAACCATGCAGGTTTGTAATGGTCATAATAAGGCCCTAATGTGGGCCGCGGCATTCCGATTCATTTTTTTTTGAGTCTCATAACGGTTTAAGAGTACGGCCCGAGGACCGCACTACGGCACACGACACGATGGTGACACACTACTGCTGGTGACGAAGATCAAATATTGTTTATGAAATGAGCCATCCGCTCTTTTTAATGGCGACGCTACTTTATGTGATTATTGATGTCTCGAGCTTATAACAATAGATTTTACCATCAAACAAGCGCTAATAACATCACACCCAAATGTCCGGTTTTTCGGCAACCCTACATCCGGATGTCCCCCGCCCTGTCACTCCGCAGTCCGCTATGACGAGTCACATCTGCACTCCAATTATAACATCAAGGGACGACACTTGCTCCTTTTGCCCAAACTCGTAAACTTCTAAATGGCGCACAAATCACAGTCTATATTTAATTTCCGAGAAATTCAGACTGTATTTTTGTCGTAACTCGCGAATATTTAAGTTTCCTCTGCGGTTTACATTTCTTTGATGACTACTCGTTCGCGTTCAGGAAATTATGAAAAGAAATACATAAAAGCTGTCGTTGCATTTAATTAAAATCGTGTATCGCTGCCCGCTTCATATCTCGCGGTGGTTTATTTCTCGAGAGATACAATTTTCTATTTTCTTCATTAACTCGGATATTAAATAATAAGATTTGCTACCGGCTCCTGCAGATGAATTCTGAAAAGATTCTGTTTTCATCTCGAAATAGTGAGAAAAGTTTGAGACAACAGGTACTATCTTTTGTTTTGTAAAGACGACAAGCATGGAAGACGGGGCGGGAGTGCCGGGGGAGAACATTTGAGGCCAATTACGGATAAAGCCGGTATCTTTCAAAGTTTCAGTTACTCCCGGCGAGTGCTGCCAATATTTTTAACCGGATTGCGCTCGAATGAAGGTTATTTTGTGCAAGAGTTCACTTAAGAGGTTTTTTGCTTAATTAACGTCTTATGCATATAAAATTTCTGTTTTTATTTCCGCTTAGGAGAAATTTCTAGAATTGTTTCTGCCCTATTCTGAAGTTATAAAAAGTACTCTAGTAGTAGTAAAGTAGTAAAACCTTAAGTACATTTAACCTTTAAAATCTTTGTTTTAATTATGCCACGTGCTATTCGGTATCATAGAGAGCAACCCACGCACCGGCTCACTGCCCCTAAACGCTCGAAGTATCGATATCGATGAAACAATCCGCCACTGTAATTGCACCCGCGCCTCGTAAAAACTGTCGTAGACGCGAGCGAGACGGCAATACGACATCACACGGGAGAGACGAGGACGGAGCACGCTAATGACAACATGTGACGCTTCATCCCTTTATTTTTATCACTTCCAGGAATTTTAAATCTTGTCCTGTAACTGTTACGGCGCGTCGTAAATATTTATTGGACTTCGCGGTACTAACTTCAGCACTAAAACTCACACCGACTGTGGCTGGGTGTTTTTGGCCGGATGACAAAAGTCTTTTATAACTTAGGATACGCACGCGAGGGCGTTTATGAATTGTGCTATCGATGAAACTGAATTTTTATCAGACTGTCTGGAATTTGAAAACCTACATGTCTGCTTATTACTATATGGAAGCCTTGTTTACCTGTAAGTTGTAGTCGTAAACTATTTACAAGTTATAAGTTGCAATTTTAAGTGGATCATATTTTGTACTTAGTATTAGATCAGACATGGTCTCGACCAGGAATCCTAGAGGTCTGTGAAGAGGTTGTCAAGTTAATTCGTACGTGGACGGCGTCAAGGGCTCTTCAGTGAGCTAACTCAGTGAATGTTGACAGTTCACGCTAGCGGAAGGTTCTTCAGATAGCTCGTGTTACCGCTGGACCAGTTCGCGGTGTTTATAAAACACACAAACCTTTATTTAACTCGAGTTAACGAATCAATGCTGAAATTAGAAAAATAAAATTCATAAATAGTTGGCTTTTTTAATAAAATAGTTAGGTACATGTTTTGGTACATTTAGTATAGAATACTTGCCCAATTGCTGAACAATTATTAATTTTGTTAAAAATTTGGTCTTTTACAGTTGACTATGACATTAAGGTGTCCATAGCTTATAACACATGGCCTGAAAGAACATTACGTCAGTAGTCAAATACATAAATATAAATTGAACCATATTAATTAATCCTCTGTCAAAAAAAATGTCATTTCCAATTGTGTTGTCACCTTGTTGTTGACAATCGCGGTTTGTATAGAAATTTGACAGAGGGTTAATGAACCATACCGTCAATCTTGAGCGAATGCATAAAAGTTCTATTAATGACATCAACACCACCAGATATCCAATTATAGGGTTAAACGTCATATTTCGTTGAGTACACACTAATAAAGTTAATTGAAACAATAACGATAACTCGTCTAATTCGCCGTAAACCGTAACACTCGTCGTCACTTAACGTAACTGTCGAGGGGCTACGTCTCCATAGCTGTCGACTGCCATTAGCCATAACTCTGTTATACAATTACTGGGCCGTATTTAATGAAACTTACATCGGAACCCCTAGCGGCATTAATACTATCAATAGGGATGGGCGAGTACCCGTTAATTTGCCCACTTTCTTGGTATTTACCGTAGCCAGTAAATCCCCATATAATGTTTCTGTGGTCTAGTGCTTGAGCTTGGCTCTTGACTTAGAGGTTCGATCCCCGCGTTGGAAACGTTTTATTTCCAAGTTTGGTTAGGACAGGCCGCAAGCTGATCACCTGATTGTCTGACAAGTCAGATATCCATGCGTCGGATGGGCATCGGTCTTACGCCTGATCTCTCGCCCGTCGTGTCGGTCATCCGTTCCACTGGGATATGAGAGTAAAGAAAGAGAGAGTGCTCTTGTGTGCTGCGCACACACTAGGGCACTATAAAAAATCCTCCTGCGTAACAAGTCTGGTTTCTATGAAATCGGCCACCGTCACCAAAACCGGTGCGAGAGTTATTAAATAATTTACCCAAAATGCTGGGTAGACAAAAATGTGATAAAATGAAAATTGCGGTAGGGTAAAATAAATGAATATAAATTACAACAAATAAAAATATTGTGCCCGGATATAAAAGCATTTGCTGGATATTTTGAAAGTTATGAAGATTTACCCACCTTTCCGGGTAAATACCCAAATGGGTAAATTAGGTTATCGCCCATCTATGATTGACAGCGAGTTTTTTTTATTACAAATTTCAAGATGTCTACAGGCTTATTCCCATATCTTTTTTTTTTCTCAATTTACAATTAAATTTTTCGCACCAAGGTTTACATTTTATCTCATAATCATAAGTCCATCACGCTGTAGACTTTTTTTTAATAATTATATTATATATGACAGCGAGTTTAGTTTGGAACTACGGTGGTATATTACAAAGTGGGAATAAAAGAAGGAGGGGCAGGAGCTAGGGGGAGGGGGGAAGAAGTGAAGGAGGGAGGGGGGAGTCGCAATTGACCCTCGTTGCGGCAATTGATCGACATGTCTCATTACTTAACTTAATAGTTAATGCGCATCAGTTAAAGCAATCAATTGTTAATGAGAGCGCTCAATCAGCGTTGCGTGAGACAGAGTCAACAAAATGGCCGATACTACTGAATATATTATGCTGTCCTCATTTTTTATGATATTTAGGGAGCAAGCGAGCAGACGGGTTACCTGATTGAAAGCAACTGCCAACGCCCGTGGACACTCGCGATATCCGAAGAGTCGCAAGTACGTTGACGGCCTTTATGAGGAAATGGAAATCGTGATAGGGTTAGGGGATTAGGAAAGTTGGGCCACCGGTAAACTCACTCAGCAAAAATACAGCAGATCGCCGTTTCACGTCAGTTTTCTTTAAGGCCGTGATATCTCCGGTCGAGCTGGTCCGTTCGGGCCGAAGTATGGCGCTCCCACGGCAATAAGCATACGTATTATATACTTGAGATCGGAAAATGTCTCATTGGTCACACGCCTCCACCAGGGTTCGAACTTGCACCCTCTCGAGTGTGAACCAAACGTCTTATCCGGTAGGCTACGTACGCTCTTAATGGTGCGAATAAATTGTAACAATGGTGAAAGAAAAAGGATATGGATATAAGGCCCATAGATAATTCAAATAAATTGTTATAAAAAAAACTAATGTAAAAAGCGGTAAGTCAATTTAATGTCTCCCATCACCCTTCAAGAAGAGAGCGTATTCCTTCTTAAAAGCCTGATGTTGCGAGAGTATATGGGTGGCGGTAGTAGCTTTCCATCAGGTAACCCGTTAGCTCGTTGCCTCCTTATTTTTAAAAATAAAAAAAATATTAACAGGTATAAAATGTCAAAATATGTGTGACTTAATTATTATGTACCCGCTACCGATGTTTAATGCGCTAAATGTTACCAAACATTAATTAATTTTGTACAGACGATAAGGGCTATGCGGTGTTTGATGTATGTATGGAGTGGCATACAGTGTTAAAGTAATATCACCCGCGGTAATCAACACATTCATTATTGTGAATAATTGTAAATAATACATGTAAATAATTCATTATTGTAAATAACACAATTCACGTACAACGCGTGAAATGCCGAGTGGCGTATTCTGCGCTTTAATGGCAATTAATAATGTATATTAATGATTATTTTAATAAAGACATATAAGTCACCATAATTTTAAATAAAACCGCAATGTGACTTCATATGGCTTTAATTAAGAAAACAGCCAACTTAGCCTTTTTATCGGATAGTAAAATTTAAGCGCCAAAGTTGTCCCGCCTTGAAAGGTTGAAAATATATCTATTGCATTTGCGCATTACAATAATAAAGCTTTGTTAATACGTTTACTTTTTACCTAGATTTAATAATCTCTAGATAATCTCTAAAACTTAGCAAACTCCCCAAATGTAGGAACTACTCCATCGTCGAGCTAAACCGACCTTACATTGCTCGAGTGTAAATGAAACTCATGAACTCTGTAAACGTCGACGAAACAAACATCGAGTCCAGGTGAGTTAGAGACTCTGCCAGTGGACTTTGTTCCCCCCCCTAACCCCTCCCCTCTCTTACAGCCCGCCCTCGCCTGCCGGATATCGGTACGCCCGCACGAGACCCACAAATTTATTGAAATTGTTTATTTTATTATTGAAATGAAAAGGTCCTCCGAGTTTCCTCTTATTGTTTTCGAGGTTCGGAAAGTTTGGCACTTGTGAGTTACGATTTTCATTATGTCTAATGTAAGGGTTCGAGTTGCTGTTAGCCGAAACGATTTGAAAGTTACGTCATGTGTTTCCTATTCGGTACTAACGTGATGTTTCATACCGTAATCTAATTATCCTGCATAATCCGTAAAACCTATCCTTAGAGTTTTCTATTATCTTGTCCTAATCGCGGTCATTAATTAAGGTCCGGTCGCGGCCAGGGGACAGGGGACAGGGGACAGGGGACAGGGGACAGGGGACAGGGGACAGGGGACAAGGAGTAATCCCGGGACAATCAGTCCCCGGACAACCGCGTCCCTGCGATAACGCCCAGGGTCCTGATTTTTGCTCCACTCGTTTCTATTCATTAGTAGATAGGAGGGGCCGGCTTAGTCTAATGTACAGCCCGCGCTCAATTTAATTACACTTTGATAACGTTTCGTACGGAACCCCCTAAACCGAGTGACCTTCGATAAAAACAATTAAACTTATAAGCTATCTTTGGGGAAAGCAACTCGGGCTTAAAAATCATTACCACGAGGACATAGTTCAGTATTGAACGGCTTCCGGTGAACTGTTTTGTTGCTGTGGCTCGTGAACGTTTTTTTTTTCAACGGCGCTATTGATAGAATTTTTAGAAATTTAATGTTAAGATTTTTGAGGTTATTCATGCCAGAACCTCAAAAATCTTAGCAACATGCCAACATAACAACGAGGAGATTTTCTGTTAAAATATTTGTTTATAATATAATAGAAATTGAGCACAGAGCATACTAATCAATGTTCATTTGCGTCCCAAATTAGATCTGCTGAAGCGTCGAGCTCAGCTGTGTTATCCATCATGGCACGGGTGTCAATAGCTAAGTGCTCACTAGACTCCATATAACGTATTTTGTATCTTACATAGCACTAACAGTGATGCTTTTAGTCCATGTTAAGTCATGTTAACTGACATCTGTTCATCTATACTCAGCATAAACGAAAATACTTTATGTAGTTGTAATGTTTCCATAGATTATATTGTTTTGTCAAGTGACATTGACAGTTAGTCAAAATGGCGGAAACTGGCGGTGTGTGTGCTGGCAAGCCGATATTATATATCTCTAAAATCATGGGCTCGTATACTCTACATGATCTATATATTAATACCCGAGCGGAAAACTTTGTGCCTCTTTTTACGAAAGACGCGTAGATCTAAAAGCATGAAATTTCTTCCAGTTATAGCTCCCAGCTACGCACACTACAACATTTTGACATGACACGATAATCATACACGAAATACTCTTTTGCTTACGGTTGAAATCTGTGATTTTAAACAAAATTTAAAATCCGGGTAACTAGACCTTTATGCCAAATTGAAGTTTGTGATTTAATTGAGAATAGATTATATTTTTATGGCTCCTATACACAATGGATATAAATATTTATGGACGAATGTCGACCACAGAGCGACCTCCTGTATATTTGATTCTGTATGAAATGTAACGTTTGTACGTTAAGTTTCAATGGAAAAGCATCAATTTTAGCAATGTGTAGCTCAAACATATAGATTTTTGATGACATAAAAAGAACTCAGCTATGAAGTGAGAAAACAAAATTGTGTATCTAGTAAAATACCGGGCAAGTGCGAGTTGAACTCGCGTACAAAGAGTTTCGTGGCAGCAGAGAGCAAATAATAGAAAAAAAAATGTTTTATTGAATTGTACAGCTAGGATTTGAACCTACGCATCCGAAGAGTCCGATGCGTTAAATCAGCGCCTTAGGCTTAACTCACACTGATAGAGCGGTAAAGGGCAACGAAGCGCGGAGTCCAGTGACTTTGCGAGCAGTCGCGGGAATCCGCGCACCTTCCCGAGCCCACGCGCAATGGTCGATAATAAGTATTATAGTAACGAAAATAAAGTTCAAATTTATGTCACACTGAAACTGCGCTTCGCTTCGTTGCTCTTCGCCGCTCTTTCGGTGTGAGTTGAGCAATAAGAAGCGCGTCGAATTTTTCAATCTGCTATCCTTAGAGTACGGAACCCTAAATTTTGTCTTGTAAGAAGACTGTCGAATGCCGAAAAGCTGGTGTAATTTTTAAAACCTCTCTATTCTGTGTCAATCAGTCATTGACTGACACATTCTGTGTCAGTATGAGTCAATTATCGAGTAATATTATTCTGTATCTCAAGATACATACAACAGCTAATAAAACGCAATAACAATGTTTTCAAGTAACACGAGCGTCCAATTACACCGAGAGTCGGGAGTGGGGGGCTGTCGGCTGCGGCGAGGTATCGTGCCTGCTTACAACGAAGCTTATTCCCTTACTCGCTTTGCGTCTTCAAGAAAAACGACCTTCTTCTCGCTGTTTGTGTAATTACTGCCTTGTCCGCTAATACATTCGCGTTTTTACTCGCAAGCTTAACTTAATTCTTGTTTTACCATTTTGCAGATCTTTTTATGGAGGCTGTACACTCTCGCCGATACACAGCGAGACCGCCCGAGTGCGAGAGTATAAATTGTTGGACTCGCCTGTCAGCCGCTTGCGAGAGTCTCGGCAAGAGTGTACAGCCTCCATTACAGTTTTGCGAGAAATATAAGTCTGTTTGTTATAGGCTAGAGTTATTACAATAAACTTCAATCATAGGTTATCAGTTACACACACACACTCCCTCTTACTTGATCTCTTACTTAACCATTTTAATATATTTGTTTTTAAAAGTGCCTTGTTACATGCAGATTAAAAAACAATAAAAATTATTATTATGTAAATATTATGCAGTTCTATTTAAAACTTCCATGCTTAGTATAAATTATAACGAAAACTTGCTAGCTCACCGCCGTTAAAGTGGGTATACCACGGAGCAACTCCGTCCGTTTAAACTGAAAGTTAATTTTTCTAAAGTAAATTAAAAACATCTGCAGCTATTGTGCTCGTATCGCCCGACTTCTACAAAATAGAAATAATATCATTCGTTCTCGGAGTTCAAAAGTACATTTATAAGAAAACAATCGTTCGAGTTTGTAACAAAAGCGTCCTTTAAACCGCACAACTACTTCCCCGATAATAATTGTTTCCTTTCAGCGATAGTCTGAGAGCCCGCCGCCGCCGCCCGGAGCTATTTCACGCTCGAAAATAGTCGACGATCCGCCTCCTCATTTCGCCGCTTTAATTGTTATAGGCCCATTAAGAAGCAAAATCTTACACCAGCTTATAATTGCACTCGCTAATTTAATTGCTAAGTTTTTCAGTTGGAACTCTCGGTGCGGTGAAATTCGTTGCAGGAGTCGGGGTGAGTCCGAGAGCTCCATATCTCGATCGATTGCAGCTCGCGTCTCAAAGTTAGCTGCAGGTGTGCCCGACGTTTCCGACTTGAATATTTTAAAACCCGTAAAATATGTTTTACCACCGCGTCAACAGAACCCGCGGACTGCAGCTTCAGTCTTTATTTGAATATTCTATTTGGAAGCAGCACATCGCACGTGTTACGAAAATCAAAGCCGAGCTTACAACCGCGAGCCGACCGATAACTGACCTACCACGTAGTAAAAAATGGTATTTTATAATCTTTTATTAATATGTTGTTGTTCTGTCACTGACCTGATTAGCATCGGAAGTGGTTGCGAGCGAACACGTGGCCGCATATATATATTATGACGTCATAAAATGACCACAAGCGTGTGAGGTGTGACGCGGGAGGTCGGAGCGAGTGCAAACGGACGACTTAAACTGTCACGTGCTACATCTTCACCCTTGCTGAAAGGAAAAAAGTGTGATTTGTGTCGCTGGAGTGCTCGTGTCGTGTTAATTTTGAATTTTTTTTTCGCTTTCAGTGCTGGTCCTTTGACCGCGTACTCCGAGGGACACGAACTTACGAAATGTAAGGGACACGTGCACGGTACTCTAAAGTTTTAACATATAGCTTTGTTACCAAAAATCCTTTTATCACTTAGAAACCGCTGATTTATAGTATCCGGGACTTAAAGTTTTTTCGTTCCAAATCTTAGATGTGACGTGGAAAAGTAACAGACTGACACAATTTCGAAACAGATTCAAAGAATTTTTCTTATTACTTAGGACTTAATCGAAAGGACTGAAATGCAAGAACGTTCTGGCATCGCAATACCGAAACTGGCAGAATTTGCCGGTTTTTACTTTCGGTTTTGAAATATTTTGCCACCGATGTCGGCGGAGCGATGCCGGGACCCTGTTATGTTTCAGCCCCAAATTGTACCACTAACATCTGCTGTTCAGTTTATTCTGACCCTCACGAGTGGACTGAAATAGTAGGGTGGGAGGGAGGAGGGGGAGGGGGAGAAGAAGGGGGAGGGAGGGGTGGAGACATGTCCAGGCCGGTGGTATGTAGATTATGAATTTGAATATGAAGATTTCCTCCAATTAAAACTGGTTTAGCCCGAGCTCAGGTATTCATTATTGTCGGGGTATTGCATTATCTGAGACGCTGGGTGCGCTCGCTCAATATAATATCGGATCTCTTCGACGGTTTTGAACTAAAAATTAATGAAGTTGAAATACAGTTTGTATGTAAGCGCGAATATAGTTTAATATCTACGTTTAGTAACAACATTGACCTACTAACCATTTTAATCAACGAGAGAATTTGCAAGCTTCGAAATCCAACATATCTAATCGATAATTTTACCTTGCATGTTATTTTATAAAATAAACATAATATACACGGTAGAAAAGAGAAAGAACCTCTTTTTTAATGTCGTATAAAAATAATTTTATGTTATCAATATACTCTAAAACATCTCAAAGAGGACTGCAGTCGATTTTAAGTTCCGCAGTGACAGTGGAAGCGGGGCAAAGTCAATGATAAGCTGTCTGGCGGCTGCACGAGCTGTACCCCAATACTGGCGCGTGCTCGAGAGTTCGCCGCGGCACAATTACCATCCCCTTTGATACAAGATGACGCTCAGATTATCGCTTCCAGATACCGAGAGAGCGCTATAGGAGCCGTATAGAAGCTATACGTGGCAATAACTCCATAAAAAACCAGCTAAGTGCCAGTTGGACTCGCGCACGAAGGGTTCCACGTACCAGCAGAGAGGAAACAATTACAAAACGTGTTAACGAAAGTAAATTGTGATTGAAAGTGACATATGAAAACATGCAGTATCATTAATCGAGCTTTACGCTGGAGGTGCATTGAGATTGAACTATGAAGCAGTTTCCTCTCGTTACCCTTCGAAAGAAAGGACCAAAAGTTTATTTGCTTGAAATTGTTAATTTTAATTTTATACACATTCATATAACATACTATTTTTCTTTATTATTTTTCTTTTGTTATTTTAATAAGTTATTTGAGACAATTAAAAAACTACTTCTAAAAATAATCAGCAAAGCCAAATTCTTACTCCTCGTGTTGCGAGTCGAGGCGGGGTGTTGTGCGCTTACAGCAAAAGTAATTGCCTACCTTTATAATATTTATTTATTTAAAGGTAAAATATTTGTATTACACATTAATGCTAAATATATAAGTAAAAATGAATGTAGACTTATTATTGTTTTTCTCTGTATCTGATAAATCATTGTATGTTTTTGCCTGTTTTTACTTTTGTCTCTTTAATTTTCGTTGTTTTAATTTCTTGCAATGTAGTATGTGAGTCGAATAAATAAATATTTATTTATTTTATTTTGTGTATTAGTAGCAGTCTACTTTTTACACCTGCTCTTAAGTTTATTATGCGGCGTGAAACATAATTCCCGTGACATGCGAATACTCAAGTAAACTGCATTATATTGCGTCTAAGCGAAGTTCAAGTTTGTGATAAGTGTCAGGCTCCGGTCGGAATCACCGTAACGGCGTTACCGCTTGTCTTAACTCCGCCTAACGTGTGATAAGTTTTAATCCGCTTAAGGCGCCGCATCGGGCGAGCTGCTGGGGAGCTGCTGTGGAGCTGCTGGGGAGACTGAAATAGCACCGCCATTGTAGCGGCGCATTGACACGTGACTCAGTGTCGCTGCCGAGTTCTGGCCGCGCGCCAGCCTGTTATTACACCACGATCACTCACTAATTGCCGATCTTAGTTGTCAAATAAATGGCCAGGCCTCGCTAATTATCAGCCGTGGTTCTGATCTGAGAGAGCACTATACGCATCGAGCATAGAACCAAAACATTGAAAATGCCGCCCAAAGCCACTGCGCTCTGTTGGTAAGAAGTATCACAGGTATTGGTGCGTACTGTTTTAGTGCGAGCGTTAGTTGGTTAGCGGTTAATTTATCAGTGCTAAAACACTGATAATTTTCGGACACGAATGGCACACTTTACTTTTCTATTGGTTATATGCTCGTTGACTATACGCGACGATCTAGTGATCTTAATTCTTGCCAAAACTCATTTATCCTGCGAGACCCGTACATTTTCTGTGATAAAAAGTATCCTGTCCCTCCCTGGGTTTCAAAGTATTTGTACCCAAATTCAGTAAAGTCAGTTTAGCGGTTTTTGCCTGAAGAGGTAATAGACAGACACACAATTCACTTTTTTAACATTAGTATCCAATTTCCATGAATATTGCTAATGATCATATTATGTGTAACTTATATCTGGCGGACTCTTTTAAAATTTCTTACGACCGACCAACTCCTTCCAAAAACGCGAATATGACACTAGAATATGACAACTCCTAAATTGTCCAAGGTCATTGAATCCCGCACAAAAACCGTCCACGATTGAGCAATCCAATAAATCGTCGAAGATCGCGCGACAACTATTAATTTGGCGTCTGAAAGAGTTGAACTAATTGAATCCGGAGAGTTACGTTTTAAATATCGCCGGTCCGGGCGATTTGCATCCCGTCCGCGATCGATTTACAACTTCAATTAATTGATCCTTCTAACATCTTCGAGTCCTTTCTACTGTTGTATTAATGTATTATATCGAAGCTACGATGTAATGCACGATGTCGTATCGTAATGGAATCTACGGTCATGATTTATCTCGATTAATTCGCAAACCTAAATTGAAAAAATTCCATTAAGTTTTGATGAAAGTCAATGTTTGCAAGTCGAATCGGCTTACATAATAATTTCAATTTCGCTGATTGCGTCCGACGTGGAATTTTCACAGGTTCGATAACGTTTAAACACGCGGCTATAGTGGAATGAAGTTACTTCGCAGGATGAAGCCTTAAAATATTAAATTTTAGTACTACCGTATACGTTTATTTATCTATGTATAATTTATTTGGGGACTTGTGTTACGGGTACCAGACAACTAAAATACATCTATTTAATACTTTTATACTATACATATAAATACATACTATATATCCTAGACCCATAGAAACATTGAACAACTTTTTGCTCTGTCGGCGGGAAACGAAGTCGCGACCCCAGGGTTAAGCTACCAACGCGCATACCAACTGAGCCACCAAGGTTGTCAAATAAATCAAGAGGTTTGTCCACAATTTAATACTACCCGACTTAATTTATATATGAGTATAATATAGTTATTACTAGTTGACCCCGCAGACGTTGTCCTGCCGAGCTATTTTGTGAATCTAAACCATTCTCAGATCTCCTTGAACACACACAAAAAATTTCATCAAGATCGGTCCAGTCGTTTAAGAGAAGTTCAGTGACATACACACTCTCAGAAGAATTATATATATATAAAGATAAAGAAAGTATCTAACAACCAAACAAATAATGTTACATTCTAGTTATTCTTCTTAACAGAGTTGCCCCTAGTTGGGCGTAACTTCATTACTTACCTCCACAAAAATGTTTATTATAAGACGATGAAATTACTGTAATAAGAAAACATCAATTAGCCTGATAAATATTTGTGAGGCAGCCCTGGGGCCTCGGGGCCAGGACGGAGCCTCGGGGCCTCGTGCGGGGCCTCGCCGGCGCCCCGGGCAGTTATACTGACACGAGCTCTGATGAGGGATAATCTAGTTACAGCGGAATCGGGCTTCATACAGTATGTTTGCGCTTTTATTAGTAATCACTATACAGGATTTGTTACCGTGTTTACTATAACAGTAGTTAGTGCAACTAACAGACGTAGTCACTACTACATTTATAAGCACATTCTGACGACCTCTGTGGCGCAATGGTTGAGCACCTTGGTAGCTCACGCCGTGGGGTCGCGGGTTCGAATCCCACGGACAGAACGAAGGTTTTCAAAGTTCCTGGGTCGTGGATGAGTATTAAATATTTGTATCATATAATAAAAATCTTAAATATGCGTATAGTATAAAAGTATTAAATTTATTTCCGTTGTCTGGAACCCGTAACACAATTCCTTCAGGTACTTACCACGGGGCCAGACTGACGTGATGTGAACGTTCATATATGTTGTTATTATTTATAAGTAGTTTCTATACGTATGTGGTAATATTTATAACAAGCTAAATGTAAAAAAAAATAGAATACCCGACTTCAGGGACCATTACAATTTGAACATCAAGTTATATATATATTTCTAGAATTACTATTATACTTTACTCGACCTAAATGGGCGGAAAACATTCTTTGGAACCTCACAATTTTCACCTTAAAATTCGCCGCTTTTAATTTTTTAAATTTTTTCATTTACCCAGTGTCCCTTGCGCTATCAAGACGAATCTAACAATATTTCATACGTTAAAATCCACCTGCCAGGTAATTAAAATTACATACATACTTTCGAAAAACTTAACCCTCCTTCTGGCGCAGTCGGGTAAAATAACTTTCGCTTGCGTGGAATTCCAAAGTCACATAAAAACACAGATATCGACGGCTAAGAACCGAATACTGCCATCTACTTTCGATTATTGGTTTTTTGTTCAGGTCTACTAGCAAAATATTGCTCTTTTCGTTATTTCTAATAAAACATGTGGTGACCAGTAATAAAGTGTAGTATTTTATAAGAATATTGCGTGTATAAATAATGCATAACTATAATATTAAATTTATATTAAGTCTTTTTCCTTTCCTGTAAAATTGAGATTTTGTAGACAGCAGTATTTGGTTTTCAACCGTCGATATTCTTGTAAGAAACTCATGTTTTATAAGAAGGAAAGTAGTTCAAGCTACGCCCACTTCCTTCAACTAAGTTTATTCGAAAAATTAAGTCGATTGATTACTTGTTAGGGTATGAAGGAAGCACACTTTCCGATATTGGTATGGATGACAAACTGACGTAGGGAATCTCAAATAAATGAAAAAAATCTTTATAATATCTAGCATCGTGTTTCATAAAGCTCCTTTGAGGACAATATTCCGCGTGCAGATTTGAGCCGAATCCTTGTGAAACGAAGTACATTTTTACGGATGGCACTAAAGAAAGTTTTAAGCTATCTCGGCGAAGTATTTCTGAGAGGTTTTATATAAACTTGATCAAAGTATAATCCTCGGGAGGCCGAATTTTAATCAAAAATTTATAAAGTAATATCACTAACAAACTCCCAAGCCGAGAATCTCCTTCTTATTATATAGCATTATATATTGGACCTTATACACGGTATTCTTGTTACAAATTATTATATTTTCCGTTAAATAAATGCTGAAAAGGTTTTCGGGGAAACGTTACGAGGTGAGTAAAAATGTTTCTATTTTTTAATTTGAATTTTAACTCCGTCGAAATTCTTTAATTGAGCGCAAATTTTTAAAAGTATTTTTTACTCCCATCCGTAGAAATTTCTTTTTGGTTTATTAGCTTTTGGTCGCCGCTTGTGTGGGATTTAAAAATTGCTTAAAAATACGAATAATCAACATTTAGTGCATGTTGTACATTTTTATATAAAAAAAAGTTTTTTTCTACTTTTTTAATACAAAGTGGCCCCGTGCGAGTTTCTTACGCCGGTTCTTCTCGCTCGGGTAATTCCTGAATCGGTGGTAGGCGTGTCATTATGTAGACATGTCACTGAACTTCTCTTAAACAATTGGACCAATTTTGATGAAATTTTTTGTGTGTGTTTATAATATTCATTTATTTTCTCAGAATATGTACAGGCGTTACATCACGTTTTAAACTTCAACATATTCTACTATTTACATAATGTTATGTTGATAATATTATATTTTATATAAGTGTCACAACAATATTTTACGATGTAATTTTACCATGTTTAGATAATAACTTAAATCATATAATCTATCATTAACCGCTCCCGCGGGATAGGTCATATCCACATAAACCCGCGGTAAAAAACTAGTTTTTACTGAAGTCACAGTCCGCAAAGCTAAACTCGTTACAATAACTAATCTTGTAACCGTAATAATATAATAGGTTGTTTTGTTCTTCGTCCCGACACTATGAAGTTAGCGATTGGGGGGGAGGGGGGGCTGCG
>JAOTAV010088433.1:0-11726 GCA_026546445.1 Cyclargus thomasi | reverse complement strand
TAAGTCCAGCACTATACGACAGCTGGGTACGTCGCTGTACCCAATTACCTATAATACTATATTCAAGGATGCTCGAAGTTGTTACCTACTATAGCGTCCTTTAACGAGGAAATCTGATCTAAATTAATTTTTAGTACCTAACAGTTCCCTCGTTTCATTTACTGTATCTGTTTACTAGTTCATCTTTTAATCGACATCCAAAAACAAGAGAATGTTACGTATGTTTGGCTGATATTTTTTTAATAATATACTGTAATATATTGTTTTTATATAAGAAACTTTCTTATTTTTTGCAGCAGTTTTATTAGCCTTATAAGCTTTTTATATTATCGATAACGAAGCAGTCGCATGTCGTGATCCTTGCCAAATTGTATTACAATGTATCCGTTGTACACTAATTGGCTATGAACGTGAATGATAATCATGGCCTTACGTGTCAGATGTACAACAATATACCGAGTAGAAAGTAAAGATGATTCTTCAGATAGCGATGTTTTTAAAACTGACGGTAAAGGCGTTAACACACTGTCAACTTTGTTGTCGATAATTCAGCTGTAAGAAATATTTAGCTGAACATTACATTCAGTTTCATTAGTCTTCATACAATTGATGATGGTCACAAACCATACTAATATTATAAATGGGAAAGCGTGTGTGTATGTTTGTCGTTTATTCACGCTCTAACGCAGGATGTAATCAATCGACTTGATTTTTGGCATAGAATCACCTAATTGAAGGGATGGAAAGTAAGATAGGCTACTTTTGGTCTTGGAAAAACATCATGTTTTCAGAGGAGGCTAGAAAGAAAGAAATTTGTATTTTTTTAAATCCCAACTGAGCAGAACCGCCGGAAAAAGCTATTATGTAAATAATTTGTAACGAGAGAGAAATCGTATATCGATCTAAACTTTTAGGCCCGAAGATGCGGGTTTTGAAAGCACTTAAAAGCTCTAAAGATTTCATTCTACTTTCATATTTTTACGTTGTCATTATTTATCTACATTTTGTTATCAAATGTTTATAATATATACAAATATATGTAGAAATTATTGTGAAAATAACATGTTTAATTTATAAATTGAAATAATTTTAAATTTCTACAATGTTGATCTGTGTATAATTTGCAAGTCGTCCAGTGTGTTGATCGCGCGTTTCGCTCGTTGATCGTACTTTCCAAAAACCTCTCAGTGCAAATACGCTTTAGCAAATTCTAGTGTGTCTTCCGCCTTTACGGACTACTGTGGGCGATTCAGTTTCAAAGTAAATTATATTTAAACGTCATGTTTTAAGTGATTTTTAATTTATCGTTGATTTTTATTGAGTGTGGTGAAACTGGTTAGATAAATTGTGATGATTAAATTGGTGCACGTCGATCAACGTCCGCGGAATTAGATATGGCTCGCTCGTTAAAGAAATCCTGGCAGACTTTTTGGAGTTTCGCTTGTTTTTTTTCTGCGAAATTATTTTGGGTAATTATAAATTGTTGTACCTTTTAAACGATTTTTGCCTCATTCACTCAAATGAATTTAATCCAATTAGACTTTTTAGTTTTAGACGACTTCCAAAAACGGGGAGATGGTATAGTTATTTATAGCTTTTCGGTAAATTTTTTTCATTCCATTATATTTGCTAATTGGTTTTTTTAGGTTATAAATTAATATCCTTCATTTTTAAATTTGTTTTATGTTAATCAATTTTTCGTGTTTATAAGATCTCTATATTCTACAGTCTATTATAGTCCAGTCCAAAATATGCTTAAGCATTTTTTGTATAAAATAATAATCATAATCAAATAACTCACTTGATCCTTTCATCTATATTAAACAGCTCAGGTACTCTCAGAGAGATAAAATTATAGCTTAATGTAAATTGTAGAGTATGTAAATTTAAAACTTTACAAAAATCAAGTTTTTAAATAATATATAATCTTATATTTTTATTATTGCGTTAATCATTGTCGCTTCTAGTTGATGTTTCCACATTATTATCTATAATATTAGGTAGAAAATTACCTCTCATCGCTCATGGCAAGTGGCAACTTTAAATAGTTCCAGGTACATTACGAATTGTTGCCGTCCTATCGTGGTCATTTATGATATTAAAGTAAACATGTAGGAAGCTTGTTAACTGTTAACATTGTGTAAACACTCACAGTAAACTCTCAAATAGAAAGTTAATACAGATGAGCAGATCTCCGACGTCCAGCGTCACGGTCGCGCGCCGTCAGCACTCAAGTTCCTGGCATAACTTTCGATAGTCTTACAGATTATTTTACATTGTCATACATATCATACATACTTTTGAAACGTTTATCTAATATTTTATCTAGTACCGAATTTTAACAGCTAGGTACAGCTAGCACTCTAGTTCCTGGCATAACTTTTGAAAGTTTTACCGATTAATTTAGATTTTTACTAGTAGTCACATGTCCTATTCGTTGCGCGTTATTGTTTAAGGATCACTAAGGCGTATGAAAAATAGATGTTAACGTATTTCTAGACCTACTTAATATATTCATTTGTAGGTAAAATTTTGGAAAATCCGTTTCGGCTATGGTAGGATTCTCTATACAAACGATAGTATATCGTATCATATGTACTTGAAATGTGCATCATATTTTCTAGAGCAAAGTTTATTGATCTTGAGTATTCCCTTCCTAGATATTTTCTGAAATAGGATGATAGAGACTTCCTGTCTGTCCTAGTTATTATTAATTTATCAATAGAACGTAGGTTTTAAAACTTTTGAGAAGATACAGTATCTGTTTACAAAATGTGTATATTTCTATATTCAGTTATTTAATTTCAATCGTCTTGTTTACGAATACGAGAAGACGATTGTTATTGTCATATTTAATATTACAGATTATTAAATATATTAATAGAATATTACAGATTATTCGTCTTAGTCATAGTAGAGTTACTTGTTAAAGCTGAAAACATAGAGGAAAACTATATGAGGCATTGCCTTGTTTACGTTGTATAACGCGAAACATAAAATCACATATTATTTAATGACCTCCTTGTGTTCAATGGCTCGTAGAGCGAAAATCTTTTTATTTGATTTTCCTATTCGTGATTTCCAATTCCAAAAAATATCTTTTATTCCTCCTAGACAACTAGACATCCTCCTAGACTAGATATCCGCAACCGGTTTTTTTGGGAAATAATTAATATTCCAAATATTAAAATCGATTCAGCACTGTATGCTGCTATAGGTGTGATTCAGCGGTGTCCATTACGAAAGGACGCGCCCAAGAGCAAACATAATGCAGAATAATTAGTGACTGACCAATTAATTGTGAGTCATTTCGTTGACTGGCAACATACAGCATAGACATACACTCTCTAAAAATAAGAATATGTTAATTGTAAGATTTTTTTTAAAAAAAGGACAAGCTACCTTGTCAAATAATAAAAGAACACGGAGGCTAAAACTGGGACAACTTTGAAAAACAAATTGAAAACACACATGGTACAGCTTTATCTTTTTCAGTCTTATATGTTTCACGTTTTACGATTTTGTTCGCCAATCTTGTTATGGTATACGTCGTCTGCCACCTCTATCCTTAGAGGAGTCCTACACTCTATGGGTCTGTAACCCGTTCCCCAAGCACGGCCATACCCCACACCTACGTCTAACCTGGATTGTTTGTTTACGTATCTCTTACCTAAACTTATGTCATCATAATTATCATCATTAATTAATCATCATTGACAACGTTCGATGGTGATTATGAAATTTAAAAAAGTTGAAAAAAATGCATTTTTATTATAATTTAAATTAATAGCATCATATCTGTCCACACATACGTATTCGTATTTGTATACATTTACATCAAGATAAACTAAAATCTAGCTATTCACAACACTAGAAAATATCAATAAGTTATTATTATTATTTATAACTTTTATTAAGAAATTAGCCTTTTTTCGCTCGCGTGGAATTCAAATATAGCATAAAAGTACACATATTCTTATAACCTCTTCAATAGAAATATGTTGTTTTACCGAGACCAAAATTAACTTATATTGATCTGCAGTCTCCTTCATCCTTTGCACCAAGTCCATGCCATAGTCGATTGATTACTTCGTTACGGCGGGAAGGATAGATACAAACAGACAAATATTCTAACTTTTTTATAATATTAGTATGGAAGAATGAATTATTGAGAAATTTATTCACAAACACGGACAATATTATTGTCCTATGTGTTTGTGAATTGTGATATTTTGACTTCTGGGAATTGATAGTTGTGACTCATATTTGTTGAGTATTAATTTAGTAATTTGCTGTAAACGGTGGGCAGTGGACATTTACTTTAAATTCATTGCAGAATAAATAAAAAGTTTACATTTTCCAAAGAGAGTGAATTCTTTCCTAAAGTGAGGTTTGTTCTAAAAACTCCATCTGCACCTTTCAATAATAAAAGTTCTTGTTTGGTAAAAATATTTCTCAAAATATAAGAGCTGAGGGTAGACTCTTATGACACCAAAATCTCTTTTATTCTATTGTAGTTAGTGATGTAAATGTGATAAGTGATACCAAAGTGCTCAGTAGTTGTAAGTGTAAGTGCCAAGAGAAATATGTCGACGCCATGGAACAGGAGGTTTAAGCTACTGAAAAGTGGAAGATTCTCCGCTCTCTTTGTAGGTATATTTTATTCTGAAAATTGAGATAGGTACCTAATAATAATCTAACAGAGAAGTGTTAAAATTGGTGTTTCACAAGTTTTTATATATATCAGTAATAACAATGTATGTTTATTAATGTAAATGTGGGGAATATATGAGTGTCATATTTTGGTAGAGTACACAGCGTGTAATAGGGAAAAATAGTTATGTCATTTACCTTATAGTCACAAAGAATGCTTGAGTAAAAATGGATGCAATAATACCTTAAAGTTCATAAAAATGATTGATGTGTATGAATTATATAATTCATACATTAGTTTAGATTTATTTATATTAGTGTATGAAATTGTAATTGTGGTCGTTAATGACCTTCGTTGTTAAAAAGCGACCTGCAATAAATTATTAAAAAAATTTATGTTTAAATATTATAATTACGTTGACATTTAATCAGCAACTTATTAACGAAACTGTTTATTTATTATAGGGGACTATACTTTTTAAACATTGCAATATATTTTTCGAGATCTTGAAAAAATAAACGATCCAAAATGTAATTCGGGACTCGAGAGTTCTCGTTTACGGTAAATTTTCTATTTTGGTCACCTGGGACCAAGGCAAACATGAATTTACAATATTTCGACGAAATACGTGCTCCAACGTAGGACACGAGAGCACCAAAATTATTCATCACACTTGAAAGCGTAACTTGGATAATTAAATCAATGATACATATTTATACATAATATCATATCTTATACTAGGTACCCGATATACGTTGTTTTGCCGGTCTTGGTTTGTGAATCTAAGCTATTCTCAAATCCCCTTGAATACCTACAAAAATTTCATTAAAATCGATCCAGTGGTTTGGGTTTAGTGAAAAAGACACAAACACATACAAAAGTATTATATATACGAAGATTATAAAATTAAAATCAAATCAATTTTTTTTAATTCAAAATAAGTACTTTAAGTACACTTTCTGAACGTCGAAACTACGGTGCCTACCACAGGTTCGGGAACCGGCGGGTCCATCTTTTACCAAAAAGATGGAAAAAAACATTATTATGCCTTAAAGCTAATGTAACAAACAATAATTATTTTTAGTTACATAAATAATTGTAAGTTAAAACAATATATAAATTAGGATATTATGAGTTACTTTAGTTTTAAAACTAAAATCATATGAGGTCAAACACCTTTGTGTGTATTGTATGTCAAACTTGCTGCTAGCTTGTTGGTAGTGGTGGAAGAGATAACATTATCACTTCCTATTGACTTTGCTCCCCATTGTTTCTGCGTTGCCAATTTGTTGCTCCTAAGCAAATTATTTAGATTTTCCAACGACTGGCGGTATATAATTTAGATATTGTGAAACCTAGAAAGTAGACTGATCCCAGTAGTTTAATAGTTTATTATCTAAGTTCTCAATTCGAAACATTACAATATAATTAATATCACTTTAGGAGTAGCAAAACTGTTAATGATAATATATTCTGCCTTGTCAACTCCCCAAAAGTATCGGCCCATGTGCCATGTGCCAACGACCTTGACCGTTCATTCGTAGTTTCGGAAATCTCTTCCTGCTAACAGAAAATAATTAATAAACAATGAATAAAAACAAGAAATGAGAATTCCTCCTTAGGGACTACAATGTTATTTATATTGTATTGTAAAAAAAATCCTTCATCTTAATCTGTTTGTTTCGTAGTTATACCAGTTTTTTCCAAAAAATCGATGTCCACGGTAGATTTTTTCTTGTGAACTAACTATAAACTTAGGGAAAAAGTCCCCACTAGTAATGAAAAAGTGAAGATCATTTGATAACATACATTTTTTTGGCTAATGTGATTAAAATTTTAACATACTTATAAGAGGTTGAACTTACTCCGCTGGCCCATGTAAAAGTCTTAACGGCGAAAGCTCACTTCGAAGGCTGTAATCCACTTGGGGTCGCCAAGCCAGCGGAGTTAGTTAGCTATTAAGCCGGATTATTTTAACATTTTTAAATCTATATATTATTACGCGAGAGGAAAACTCTGTACTCCTTTTGACGAGAGACACGTAGATGTAAAAGCATGAAATTTATTCCAGTTATAGTTGATATGAAGAAGAAGCGTGGAATACCAATATTATTTTAAAATATTCTTTCATCTCACATATTTTTAATAAATAAAACGCTACGCACACTACAACACGCACACTGCAATATTTTGACATGACACGATAATCATACAAGCATCCTATTGTTTATGGTTGGCGTCTGTGTTTTTTTATAAAATTTAATGGCCTGGTAATGAGACCTTTATGCCAAACTAAGTATGTGATTGAATTGAGAATAGATTACATATTTTTATATCTTTACTAAAATTTAATATTTTAAATATTTATGGTCGAATTTCGATCACAGAGCGACCTCAAGTATTCATTATAATAATGTTTGTTATCAGGCGGAACTGGTAGCGGCTGTAAGAAGACGCGGGCGCGGCGACAGCGATGAGGAGGAGGACCTAGGCCTGCCGCAGAGCCCGCCCGCCTCACCGCCCACCGACAAGGCTGATAAGGTAAGGATCAGCGCAGAGTTCATATTTTAATATTGCGCACACGAGCTTATGTAGCTTTGTATCACATATCGCCCTACAGACGTAATTGCAAGCCTCGCGGCCTGCCGCCTCGGACTATAGATCTTCTGGCTCTAGGGTAAATACAACCTTGGATAAGGGAGGAATGAATGAATAAACTTCCTGCCCCACGAGGCCGTATAGCAGTTTTACTTTGAGTTTACTTTTACATTTTGGACAATGTAGCACAAAAAAAGTTTTGTTTATATTAAAAACATGTATCATTTTCGTTTATACCATAACTATTATTAGAGTATTGCTCTAAAAAGAGATCGTGGTAAGCCCTCCGAAAGGCTTTTTCTTGAAAACTATATTTCTGTAGGTATTTATGTAGACTTTCTAAAAACTTATTATATTAAAAAGGCTATATTTTACTTACCGGGCAGCCTCTGCAAGCTCTACAATCATTCACCATCGCTCTACGTTACCAGCGCCATCTATCAAAGTGTACATGAACCTGCTAGCTATTAGTTTCGAGTTAAAGTTGTAGAGGGCGCTGTGCCATGTAAAGTGAAATAGCTCATCGCTCTAGACTGTAGTTCAAGGAAAGAAGATTATAGTTCTACACTTTTATATCTAATCAATTGGAAATGTCTTATCGGGCTTGTTTCATGTACAGGTAATATGCTTATTCAAGGTTTATCCAATTAGGCTTAGAAAGGTCAAAGTCAGATTAACGGCAATCAAACTAATTTACTTAAGTTGTACAGTTCTTAGTTTTTCATTGATACATTAATATCATTAGTAACGAATGCAAAAGCTATTTCATATACATTCGTAGATTTTTCTCATTTAAATCGTGTATGCGCTACCATCTACGTATAAACATTTTTATTGAAATATGTTGTAATATTTTGATAACAATGTTACGTTGTTTTTAAAACAGTTATTCTTTTTCGATTTAATGTAGATTTATAGTAAAGGGCATATAGTTAAAGAGCTCAAAGCTATTTAGGAGCATTATTAACGTCTCATTTGTTTAAAAAGCTCTTAAACTTAAAGTGAACGAAATGCAATTAAAAGTGTAGTGTTGCAAACAGCGTAATTCAGTAATTGCGAGAAAGTCTTACGAGGTCATCATTATCGTAACACTTGGTCGTTTCTAACACAAATATATCCATACTAATAGTTATAATGGGAAAGTGTGTTTATTTGTCGGTTAGTCCTTGTTTCGCTGTAACGAACAGAATAACAGAATATGTATCCTAAAATTTAATTCGGAAATTCACTAAGAACTAGCTACTACGTCATACTAGCCATACTACCATATCCATACTAAAATTATAAATGCGATAGTGTGTTTCTTTGTTTGTGTTTCCCTCACACCCTAAAGAGGCGGAGAAACCAATCGACTTGATTTTGGCATAAACTTTGTTTAAAGGATTGAGAGTAACATAGGCTCGGTCTTGAAAAACATTAGGTTCCTAAGGAGGCTAACAAGAATATACATACTCGTATATATTTTTACGCGATCCTTAAATCCCGCGAGCGAAGCCGCGAATAGAAGCTAGTTCCTACATATTTTTTGCAATGTTTCCTATATGTTGCCCGCAACTCCGTTGCGCCATTTGTGTATGTCGTGAGAACCGTACATTTTCCGGGATAAAAAGTACCCTATCTCCATACCAAATTTCAGCCAAATTGCTTCAGGGGTCTGATCGTCAAGAGGTAACAAACAGACACAATTTCACATTTATAATATTGGTATGGATTCCCTAATCCGGTGGTATGCTGATTTAGGTGGGCGATGTATTGTTGGATAGATCTTTCAAATAGTGCCTTATAAAGGGACATCTATGAGTCAGCAATACATACATATATAGCGAACTAAGATACAGCAAGTAAAAATTTCTATTTGAAAACTCACCGTACCTAGACCCATTTTTCTGAGCCCCTTTTAACTTAAGCTTAGTAACTAGTATCTAAACTAACTGTGGCTTCGGCCAGTAACATAACTTATCGCGCAGGATGCGCACGGCCCACCCGGCCCCCTCATGTTTTGACGTAAACGCCAAACGTTTTTTTTTGACGTATCGCCATAGGCGTATAAAATGCCTATGCCGAAACGTCAAAGCCCGTTTATCACGCGAGAAACATACATTTTTACGCAACAAAACTATCCTTTGTCCTTTGCATATCACCTAGCCCTGTCACAGTATTTTAAATCCTTAAAAGTAACGAAATAGAAAATTGTCGAGGCCGTTTTAGCAATCACTTTAATCGTACCATAGATCATAATCCAAGGATTTCTTATTAGGTGGCTTATCCGTTATAAAGTTGATAAAATAATTATTATATTTTGCTGGTAACAGTTTTAGTTTGCATAAGCCAAGGTAAGTAAAATTCAACATTAAATGTTAAATAAGGTTAAATCAAATAGTATGTACGTTTACCAACACATTTATATACCTTACCTAAGTATTTATTTATGGAAGTTAATGTTAAAAATAATGTAACGTAATCTGGGAAAAGACTGGGAGAAAATATTTTTTTTTGCTCCATTTTAATAGGCGGACTCTAAATTGCAATATATGGCAATAATGGCTAAGAGATTTTAAGAGAAGGTCTTAAAAACGATTTTATATAAGGGTTAAAATACACCTTAAATTTTAGTAATAAATGTACTCTATTGTCGGTGCCGCTGGCGAGAGTCGGCTTTCTGTGGGCACGGTACAGGCGTTTTTCAAATAATCGTTTGGGCGATTTAGGTGATTACTGTCCGCACACACACGCATTTATACACAACGACTACAATTTGTATACAACACAATAATATGAAAATTTGTCAGTCCGGCGCGGCACCGCTTGGAAGCTTGCTACCCCGGAGCCGGCAGGACTCATCGCCGGTCCGCTGCCGGGTCGGTGCCGGCGCCGGTCAGCGGAAAGGGGGGAATAATATTTTGCTTCCCCGCACGGTGCCGGTGCCTAAAACCTATCGGATTAAAAGACTTTGATGATACTTGTTTTTTTAATCATTTGATATTTTTTCATTAATCATTTTCGTCATTAATAGTAAATGTATATTATTTTGAACTTTTAAATATTAAAACTGTATCCACCGACATTGAGGTCCCTTTTTAATACTTCTATGATAACTGAGACAAATTACGTATTCGATACACGTCTACTTACTAAAGGATTATTTTTTATTCGGATATACCACAAATTAAGAAATATGTAGTTTCTACTAATAAATGTATGTTTAGCATTGAATAGATTTCTCTTGGTAGCAGGATATACAAAGTGGTATATTGGCAATAAGGTAAACAAAAGACACAAGAACTGACGTGAGTACCGTTTCGCTCCGTATCGTCCAGTGGTAAGTGAGTTTAGCGGTGACCCAACTTTCTTACATCTCTTTCCCTATCCTATTCCCGTTTCTTGGTCCCGTAGCTTGTTCCTTCATTAAATGGCCGGCAACTTGTAAAGCTGCTTGCTCCCTAATTTCATAAAAACAGGAAATTTGTCAGCTTATCTCAACTCGTCAGTTTCTCTGTATCCTTTGATATTCCTGCGATTTTCATACCAAGTTGCATACAATGAGGAAGACAAAACTAATGCAGGTGACGTCATAGGTTAACAGGCGCGAGATAAAGTGTAACAGTATGTAAATAAAGTTCGATTATGTAAATCTATTGCCATATTAGGTGGTAGTGTCACAGCCAATTAGGGCTTCGCTATCTTTACATAGGCAGTCTACCCGCGACCTCTGTTCGTAGCGCACGCGCGCTGATTATTATTATTATTTTTCTTGTAGTCGTTAACAACTATTAGAGTGTGGTTTCCGTTGGGTTCGTGATGTGTTTCGTGAAAGGTTTTAAAGAATAACGTAAATATAAAAATTGATATTTGAAAATAAAAATGTTAGGTAAACTTTAATGTTCATTTTCACTTGACATATTAAATAAAATTTAGCTGATCGATAAAAAAATAGCGTACAATAAAATACTGTGATATTGAGGACAGCTAAAAAATATGTCAGTAATGGAATCGTGATAGCTTTCTGGATATGGACTCTCGTGTCACTATGTTATTTACTTTACTCCTTCGAAACAACTAAACTTTACCGTTTTTACCTATGTACATATTCAGAACTGCTGGGTATCGGCTAGATGCTATTGACTTTTTATTCCCTTAAGTGATAAAGTATATCTGAAAATACTTTATATGGATTAATATAAAGCTTGCTGAAAGCAATTGTGTTAGACTAGTATAATATATTTTTCTAACAGAATTTACTATCAACATCAATCCTTGTTGTAGCTTTTTTAAATACAGAGTGTGTACGAGTTTAAAGGGTTTGCTTTAAAGGTTTACAGTGAGTGAGTTTACCTGTGGCCCAACTTCCCTTATATCTATTCCCATTCCCAATTCCCTCATAGAGGCCGGCACCGCATTTGCGACTCTTCGGATGTCGCGAGTGTCCATGGGCGACGCCAGTTGCTTTCCATCAGGTAACTCGTCTGCTCGCTTG
>JAOTAV010088422.1:0-11734 GCA_026546445.1 Cyclargus thomasi | reverse complement strand
ATTACAAACAAAGGATATGGGCGAAAAGCCTATAGATGTACCTTATTTTTAAATAAAAAAAAAAAAAAAAAAAAACAAGAGAAGCAAAATATTTTAATTGCTAATTGGCAGCTGCATGTCAACATCGCCATTCGAATAAGCATGTAAAATTTTGTTAATAACCATAACACGTATTTAATGCTTTTATTATATGAGCCAAAGAGGTCGTCGAAATGAAGTCCACTTACCCATGCATATACGCTCTCAACAAATTGGTTCCGAGCAAGTGGTCCAAGCCGAGTGTCTCCAGTTCCTGCTTGGTTAGGAACTTGTAGTCGTCATAGACGGTCTGCGCCGCGCCGCCCTCCATCTCCTCCGTCAGGTTATCCAGGAATGCGCACCAGCGCGGGGCAGGACCTGCATACATATATTTATAGTTTAACCTTTATACCTGCTTTTACAGAGCTCATTGGAGAGAGCTGGAGGAGGCCTATGCCAAGAGGCACACCAAAGTACGAGATATAATTTAACCAAAAACCAATCTGCACAAATGTAAAAACATACTCCAGAATAAAAGGGCTTTTACTAAAATATACCTGCTTTCCAACAAAAAAAATCACTGTCAGTGGATATTTTTAATACGCTCTTTACTTAATATATTATATTTATTTGCATTTGCAACCAAAATAATGTATATGGGGTCAAATTGAGAAACCTCCACCTTTTTATTTCTTTACAACACACAATATATTACTTACAAATTAGATTGCATTGGAATATTCAGATAGAAACTAAGCACTAATCCTGTTTTAAAACTTACCCAATGATGGAATATAGTATATTTGCATTTTTTGGTCTTCAACAGCCATCATACTTAATCCAGTGTTGGGTATTACACACAGATCATTGAAATCTACAGAAGATTCAATATTAGTGTATTGTTTACCCTGTAATATGAACAAGTATGATAATAGAGGTCTGAAATAATTCATACTTCCAAACTAATATTATAAATGCGAAAGTGTTTCTATTGGTCTATTACCTTTTCACACCCAAACCGCTTAACCGATTTTGGTGAAATTTAGTATGGAGCTACTTTTAGTCCCAGAGTAGGACAGAGTAGGACTTTTTATCTTGGAAAAATGTACTGTTCCCGCGCGTCAAACAAATATTGGCGCAACGGTGTTGCAGGCTTCATCTTGTATGTTTATGGCAATAAATATTATTATTTATTATTAATTATATCATTAATATTATGTAGAAGAATGGTTAATTTTGCTAATTTTATCTTAACTATAAGTAACTATACCAACAACATTACCGTGTTGTTATCCCAAATTTTCACCACATTAGCATCCATGGAATAAACATAATTCATTGTTTTATGAAATTCTATACTTTTTATAGGAATTTCGTTCATATGTTCCTTCACTAGCAGCGGTTTACTGGAACGTATATCATACAGCAAGACATGACCCGATGATGTGCCAACACCCATTTGCAATGCACCGTTAAACTTTAATGCTGTTATAGCTGGGATGTCATTGTTTCTACACAACCAAAAAAAATATATTATTTCATATTCATGTTGAAAATAGTTTAGTTTTCAAAATACATATTATATATATATATATATTCATTTGCAACAGCTTACTTGTAGTCTGAATTTGAACAATGTAAGGCACAATCCAATATTCCCTGTCTTGTTTTAGTACGGGGATCCCATGCCTCCACATGTCCACTTTCCGTGCCAAATATTAATAAACCATGTTCCTCATTAACATTGCAACAATTAATACCACTTGCTTTTGTCACATATGGTGCTAGAAATTGACCTAACTCCAAATTCAATCTGTATACTTCCTAAAAATAAAATATACAAATTTTTAGGCTTGTAATTTTTTAAATATGAGCATTAGTCAGTAAAATGTTGATGAAACATATATTTTATGTTTATAATAATGAAATGCCTAAAGAATCTTACACTTGAAGCCCCAACCACAATCAAATCACAAGATGGCCGATGATATTTCATATCCCTTCCAAAATGTGGCACTCTCAGTCTGTAGTGGCGACCATGTCCTACATGGAACTCCACATATCTGTCACATTGTAAAAATACTATCTGAAAAGATTGTAATATTTATTAGAGTATCAAAATTGTATATCACAAAAAGTATGTTACACTTAATTTTAGCATAAATATTTTCATAATAATTATCAACCTTTTTTATTTTTTTAATTTAATTTATACAAAAGTTACTTTTCATAAGAAATAATATATTTTATTATTGTACTTTAAATAAAGTTAAAGTTTATAACTTTTCTACATAACATGTTTAAATAGCATTGAGTAGATAAACTTTACCTTTGAGTAATCTTCACTTAAAATTTCAAATGTAACTACTTCTGAGTCTAAACACCTTTCAAACTTTAAAGACAAGTTGTTAACATCAAAACATTTTATTCTTGGTTTGTATATCCCGGTCGCCATAATATATTGACCATCTTTTGACACACGAAGGCTTGTGCTCACTCCTGGCATATCAAACTCTTGTATGAGTTCAATTCTTCTTCTTAGGTCAACATTCTTTTTTAAAAGGGCTCGTTTTTTTCGTTCACTCAACCACTAAAACGTAAAAAAAAAATTGTGATATACAAGTAATGTAGGATGAAGTGGATAGTCCTGTTATTATGGACATATTTTGAGTCCCACTACAAGTCCAAAAAAATTTTTGTTACAGAAAAAAGTTCAGGCTAACCACAATAAATTTACAGGAAATTTAATAATTGAAAACAAAAATATAACCTCAAAATATGCAACAGTATCATAGATCTTTATTTATAAAATCTTGCTTTACATTTGATTATTCAGGATCTCAACTTACATCAGGTAAAGCTTTTCCAGCACTAAGATTGTAAATTTTAACATTGTCTACTTCTGAAACCTGCATTCTAATTTTTCTTAGTTAAGTTTTTGTTGACTAAACTTGATAAACTGGCATTAAATAATTTGTGTTGGGGGAAAATATCATATTATTTATACACTTATTATACACAAGGCAAACTGAAACGTTAAAAATTAAATGGAAACTTCGATTTTATTTCATGTTTTTACTGAAAATTCCGAAAAAACGAGCATACATCTCAAAGTAAACACATGTTTATGACATTGACATTTTATGGGTCTTTAGACTATGATAGCAATTTTGACTATGGTGAAATTTATGAGACAATATATCAGATTTTAAAAAATAAGTATTACATATTTCTATTACATTAATTAAGGAAAGAATATATGACTCGCGACGAACAGGCTAGCCGGCCAGTGGCGGTGGCGAATGGCGTTCTTTAGGAAAGAGAAAAGCCGAAATCTTGAAGAGAGTGTAGGTCCTTGCTCATCTGTGGAAAAGTTAGTGACGGTTCAAAATTCTCTATTACCAATACTATAAAAAAATTAAAAATGTTATGTCTATGGTCTTCAGGTTGTCAGACTCAGACACTTGCTGTGGCCTGTGGCCTTCACCTGCCTACTGACTTTGACAGATGACACGAGGTGTGCGCATGTTTACGATTTGTTTTATTTTAAAATATTCCATAAAACTTAAATTAACGCAATAAAGTTAAATATATTTATTTGTAATATATTGGGAGTACTAGTTTTATTCATACTAACAATGGCTGCGCGAAAAAAACCTCAATTACCAAAATCTGTTTTGGACATGAAATTTATGAAAAAAACCAAAGAAAGGATAGAAAAAGAACGGGAAAATACTCAAGATCATGATGGATTATATTCAAGTATAATTACAAGTGAAATGCGTCACGCCTCTGGGAATTTTATATCAGAAAGTAGCTTCAGTTTTTGTGAAGATTTATTAGAAGGCAGATTGTCCTATAAAGGAATGAATCCAGAAATAGAAAGCTTAATGGAAGCAGAAAATAAAAAATATGAAAATGATGGCGAAATGCATAAAGATGTTTCCGATGAAATATTAGCTAAGCAAATGAATAATTTCAATAAACGAAAACGCTTATCAAGCCCCAGCAGATATAATTTAGTAAAAAAGAAAAAATAGCTTCATATGTCATATTAAGTAGTTCCTAAATGGTCATGCAACACGACATGCATTATGGAAGATTATCTGTATATGGAGGAAGTCTTGTGTTATTATTGAAACTTGCTATTTATAGTTAACTAGTTGTTCCCTGTGACTATGATGGTGTGCTATGTAAAAAATCATCATAATTTTTTTTGACTATGCTTGGCTCCTATTGGTTGTAGTATTATGTTATATAGCCTTCCTTGATAAATGGACTAACAAACAAAAAACTTTTTAATTTTGACAGTGACATTCTCATTGTTAAAATTGGTCAATATTTATGCTATGGTGTAATGTATGCTATGATGCATGATTGTCTGAGGACTTCATTAGTTTTCAACTAAAGTTGAGTGTTAATACCAAACATGTGGTTTGAATATTTTTTGCAACACTGCCAAAATTTTTAAACAATATCAAGCAGGCCTTGAAAATACAGTTTTACCAACAGTATAAACCAATCTATTTCTTAGTGTAGCCATAGCTAGTTTTACTGAATTACTGTTAAATTGTACACCCTAATCATTTTATATTAAAAACTTGAAAAGCACAATTGCAATAACTGTTGTGAAAACTTTTTACAAATGTATAAATATATGTTTTTATAAAATTATCTATTTTACTTTAAATAAATAAAAAATAATGTTAAGGTCAACATTTTTATTTTAATTATTAAAATTCAAATATTTTAAATTAATTTTAATGTTAAACATCAGTCCAAATAATTAAATTAAGTTGAGATTATTCTTCATATATACTATTAGGTAGTTTTACATTACAAATAAATTTTTCTTAAATATAACAGTTAATATGTACTTTCATAATAATAAAAATAATATTACTCCTAATTTGTATATGGCGAAAGTGTCTGCTATTTGTTTGTACAAAAATGTTTTAGTGTTAAATTATGTGATTAAGTACAAAATTTTAAAGTGTTTAAAACTGAGTGAGAATACACACTACTTTAATAGTAAAATAGCTGCATGGAGCCACCAAAATGATTTGGTCAGTCTAATCCTTGCTGCATTAGTGTGTGCAGGTCTCTAAATGCAGCACCGAGGCGACCCTGAAGGGTTTGTCTTTTAAGTAGGAATGCTCTTATGTCTAGAAGAAGACGATGTATCTGTAAACATTTTGCATATCGCTCCTCTCGTGGAATGTCAACACCCAATGTCCGCACAGGTGCACTAACATTTGCACGAACAACTGATGAGAAATTTCTAACTATTAGTCTTAAAGCATTACATCCACATTGCATGTACCTGAAATTAAATTTTACCTTTGATGTTGTGTTAACACACACTTCTTTATGAGGTAACCCTCATAAAGAAGTTATAATTATAACGCAATCAAAATAGCTAAACGCGGAATTTCGTACAAATTTTGACGTTTTATCTAGTTTTGTGTCAAATTACGACAATACAATAATATAAAAACAAACTTACGTTTCATATTTACTCTGCAATAATTCATATATTTTAGGCAACATGAGTAAGCATATGTCCAAGTTCCAGAGTGACCTGAAATATAATTTTTGATTCAATTATAAACATTTTGATATTATTTTTGGTATCCAATGTAAAATAAAGTAATACTTACGGTTTATGTGCCATAACATTAAGTATATCTAAGATGATTGAAGCATCTTCCAAAGCTATCACAGATTCTAATGCAGACTTTAAGCTCTTGTTTATTCTGACTGAGTGGAATATCTGCAAAGGGACAAAGAATATTTCAGAACATTCATAGTACATAATAATAAGACTAATATCCGATCGAAGGTTCGGTTTCGGCCAAAAAATACAGTTTAGGTATTAGTCCATTTCTGGCCGGCCCACATATTTAGTATACTATATTGACACTAAATTTATTTTTGTGTTATTTCCTTTATAAGATCATTTAACACATTATTATAATTTAAATTATACAACATACAAAAGATTAAAAGAAGGTAATGAAATAAAAAAAAAAGCAACAATGGACAGAAAACAATATTAATTAATATGCTACCATATAACTTTGTAGCAATGAAGCATTTCTTAGACTCTATTTTACGGATCCTCATGAAACTCACAACGTAAGGATAATCTATGCACGGCGGCAGACATTTATTAATAATATACTTTTTGTCCCCGGCTCTGCTCGTGTAGAATTCGAAAATCGCGTTACATACGAATATTATTGTAAGCCTTTATATAAGAGGACATGACATTTTTCCAAGACAAAAAGTAACCCATGTTATTCTTAGCTGCTGAAGAATAGCGGCCCAAGAATCAAGATGGTTGCTTTGTGAGGACATGAAGGAAATACAAACAGACTTTCCCATTCAGTATGAAATTAGATAGTATTTCATACTGATCTGATGAATTGGATAGTATGAAGTATGGATAATTTAAAATAGAAAAATGGTTTCTGTGATTGTACTCATAATATGATGATCGCAAAATTTTAAACTTACGTTATAAATGGGAGAGTGTGTTTGTTTGTATTTAATTTATAACATACAAATAAGAACAAAGACACATCCTTCTTTCACGCCCTAATGAAGCACCCATGTTGAATGGTTTGGTAACTTTTGGCATAGACTTAGGTTAAATGACAAAGAGTACCAGGGTTACTTTAGGTCTAGGAAAAACATCGGTTTTCTGGAATAGTTTACAAGAATATTTCGTATTTTAAGTGATTTTCAAATTCTACGCAAGCGAAGCCGTGGGCAAAAATTTGTTAATAATACTTCTACCGACTTTAGATAGCTATTTTATTCAATTTCCTAAGTTTCTCTTAAAACTATAATTAGTTCTAAAATATACATGACGCATTATAAGCTTCCAATAACCTATAATGCAAGTTTTTTTATTCTGCAAATATTAGTTTCGGCTTCGGTCGCACACTAAATAAGACTAATAAAGCTTGACTTCATTTAAGTCGTCCGAATTTTTCTGATCAGAAATTTGGAAAATATGCAGGAGGACTAATCCGCACATTGCCAAGCTATATGACCATTACAGTTGTTCTACTACTACGTTGATAGATACCTGTAGCGCTCGTTGCCTGGCGGCGAGCACAGCCATCATGGAGTCGTGTCCGCGCATCATGACGCCCAGCACCTCCTGCTCGCTCGGCGCTGCGCCCCCGCCCCGCGCACCCCGACCCGCACACAGACGACCGGCACCGCGCTACACACACACACACACCACCATTTGTAACATATTATGTACAATCAGATACAGATAGTGGGTCTAAGTATTTTGGTCGGGTTATGTCAAACTCAGCCAACAGATCACGACTTACATGGAATTGATATAATTATTCCGACCAATGACGTAGGTCCGTCAACTAGCTCTCTTTCAATTTGCCCCACTTTACCATGGGGAATTGTAACAGAACCAATTAATGGATCAACGTTTTTTGGTCGGAATATGCAATTCCATGTTAGTGGTGATGTGTCGGCTGGGTTTAACACAACGCGAAAAATGTAACTATTTTTTAAGACTTAAAAATTAAGTTATTTAGAAAAATACTAAAAACAACATGGAACCCATTATATTCACATAGTATCTCGTATAACATATTATTAATTTATACAGGTAGAAGTGGAAATATTATCATTTTTTTTACTATTACAGAAAACAGGTAGATTGTATTAACGAAATAGTCGTGCTTTGTTTAATAATAGAGATAAATTCATAACATACAGGGAGGAACTCCTCCAAGTCGAGTCCGACGGGGCGGTCGATGGCGTACGGCACGAACTCGGGCTCCGGCGTGCTGTCTGCCGACACCGACACATCCTCCCGACTCACGCTCTCCACACGAACTCTGCAAGTTACGATCAGAGTATATAGAAACGAGTGGGTAATTTTATCTAAACGGACCGCGAGCGGATTGCCTGTGTAGTAATCATAGTATGCATGCGCCGCCGATATACAAATCTAAGTTGTTTTGTCAATATGCTCGTCGAGGCTTACAATTCGTGTGCGGGCGGCGATAGGCGGCGCGGTTCTTCGCGTCAAAATACGTCTTTGCTTAGGATAGTGATTAAATTTTAAGTTATTATTATTTTTATATTACTTATTTATTATTTCTCAAGTAATATAATTTACTTTCATTCCTTATATTTACGAAAGAAATTAGTAGAGACCAACGGCGTAACTATATCTTTCGAGGCCCGTGGCAAATTCGTTTTCGTTTTACTATGTCAATCCAATACAAAAACACGTCAAGCGATTATTGTAAAAAATAAACGCTTCCCACTTGTCTATCTGATCAGGGGCCTCTTCCGGCTAAGGGGCCCGTGGCATTTTGCCGACTTGACCTCGTAGTTACGCCACTGGTAGGGACACGACTTCTGAGTTCTATTTTTCTCAAATTGATTCGTGACCTGTAACCAAATGTATGATATAATGACTAAATTATACACAATACCTAGAGTTCTGCGTAGGCGGTCTTGTAAAGGACAATGATCTTGGTCCTAGCGTCGGCGGGCCCAGCGAAATGTCACTGTTACTGGGACGTAGACTATTAGGAGCTGTAAAACAGGAATAAATTAAAAAACGTACTCCAAACTGAAAAAGAAATTACCAATGCATATCAAAGTTGATAAAAAGAAAGGAAGAATGTATGAATATTTTCGACTATATTTTAAAACAATATTTTTTCCATCCATATTTTGGTAGAAGATGGCCCTGTGCGAGTTTAATACGGCGGTTGTTCTCGCACGGTTAGTTCCCGAACCGGTGATAGGCACCGTAGTTTCGACGTTAAAAAAGTGCATCTTCTTAATCTTATTTTAAATAAAAACACTTTGAATATTGGATTTGACTACTAAAACGCAAAAAAGTCGAAAAGTATTTTAACTAAATCCAATATCCTGAGACACACAAGAGTTTAAACTAAAGATCTAAATATTTGAAAATACGTTACAGCACGCAGTGTTTAGTGTATGATAGTAAATCGAAGACTATTATTATTAATAATAATACTCACCAATATCGGTCGTAGATTTCGTTTCTTTGTATGAATTGTGTCGGTTTAGTGTCGAGTTGGATGAGAACTGGTTAGCGTTGGATGTCTGCGGCGAGGAGAACAGACACTCCTCTTTGTTATTCGTAACATTTCCTGGCAAGGTTATTCTGGTTAGTTTGTTATTATTAATTATTTTGACAGCGTCTGATTTAGATTATATAGATATAGAGTTCATGATTCATTCATTTGGTGTTTCATTACTGCATTGCAAATATTTGCTTGGTCATAATCTATAGCATTATTACCTTAACTGACCTACTATTAATCTCAAATATACATACTCGTGAAAACTTCCGTCTTCTTTTCCATGGCAGTATAGTGTTCCTTGGAGGTGGGTATTCTGGAGTAATTGTCAGCTCTGTACCGTTGCGGGGGTGAAGGCTGCGGTGGCGGACGGGGGGGCGGCTCGTCCAACATCAGGTCTCGAAGTGAGGTGCTCACTGTCGCCTCGAGTTTTGTTGTCGGCTCTAAAAGGAATAGAGTTGGCGGTGAAAAGTAAAGAAATAAATAATAGACTCGGATTTTTAATCTAACAAATTATATTTTATAGTACAAAGAGACTCACGTTTAGGCTGTCATTTTTGTAAATTTTAAAGTGTGAAAAAACAGAACCAATTCATTATGGCTGACCTAGAATATTCACTAAAAAAATGTGTTTACCTGTTAAAGAATAATCTTCTGACGATAAACTTGTAGCAGGTGGAGGCGTCCGGGTTACTGTAAGATAATACAAAAGTTAATAATGTTACAGTGCAATTTAAACAGCCTATAGTAGCGAAATGTATAATTTATGCAAATGTACTTACAGGCTCTAGAAGGTCGGAATATTTCAGTGTAGTCATTAATATTAGGTATGAGAGCACCTGATTCCTCGTCAGCTTCTGTGCCAGATGTAGACTCTTCTGCAGTCTTCTCATCAAGAACTGTTGATCGATGTATGACTAAAATTATGATTAAAAACAATTATAAAAAAATTGTGTTTGGTACATTTGGTTTAAAAACTTAAATGGTAATCTATACTCTATAGGAACTGACCTTCTTTGGGTGGTTTCTCTTTGGAAAAACTTTTCCGCACTGAATGGCCTTTTTGAAATGGTGAACGTTCAGGTGCCACTGTTGTCTCCGGTGGTGGTGGTCCTCCAAATGGGTGTACCTTTTTGAGATCAACAACTGACAGCACAACATAGGTTGAATGGAATGAGCCAGCTATCTGTGAACACATAAAACAACATATAAGTTTTTAATAAATACAAATATAACTCCAATAACTAATTAATGACAGTATCATTTGCACATTCTTTTTGAGAATATTTGCTATTTATAACAGAAGGCCTTCTTCCTAACTATATTTTTCATACATAAGTATGTAGATGGTGTTCAATGGTTAAAACCCAATAGCCTATAGAGTATAAATATTAAATAAACAATTGTTTCCCCTATCAAGAATAAATAAAATAACTTACTAATTGAGTTTGAGCAACTGTCATGTCCTGGATTTGTCCCCAGTGACCAGGTACAGTATCAAGAACCCTAGCTGGTTCCCAACCTATCACATGAAGTCCATCATTTCCACAACCTAGTAATGTCCCACCATCTTCACTAAATGCCATATTCCTAAAATAGAAGAGGTTGTTTTTTATTAGACTAGATACATTTTCTTTTTATTCATTAGATGTATTATCTAATAAACTTTTATATCTTTTTGAAATATGATATACATACTTAATTTGTTACATTTTACAAACCTTATTGAGGTGTTGTCTTTTTCAAATTTAGAAACCAATTGAAACTTTTCCATGTCCCAGAAGTTAACAGTTCGGTCAGTACCACAACTGGCCAGCAAGAATTCATGTGGATGAAACTTTACACATGTCACTGCAGAAGTGTGCTCAAGAAACTCATGTAACACCTTTCCAATTCGTACATCCCACACTTTTACAATACCTTAAAATATAAAATAAGCAAAACTAATTTTATAATTGTGAAAGTTTCTTATTTGTTTGTCTCTACTACTACTAAATGTCTATACATCATTTTTAAAATATATTCGTATTTTAATGCAATTTTCGAATTTTATGAAGCAAAGCCACAGGCAAAAGCTAATATTGTATAATGGTAAGTTTTTGTTTTAATCAACATAATATACAACTTTAAATTCATACACTACCATCCTCACAAGCAGAAGCAATCCATTGGCCATCCGGACTGAATTGCAGACTATTAACTGCCAAACGGTGACTGGAATAAGTTACAATGCAACCTCTTTTTCTTGTGTCCCAAAGTTTGATGTTGCTGTCACATGAACCTGTAGTCAGATAATCTCCATATGGATGAAAATCCATACATTTTATTGCACCTTTATGACCTGTAAATGTTCTTAATAATTTTGCAGCCTCAAGGTCCCAGATCTTTAAAGCACCAGTTTGAGAGCCTGCACAAACCAAGTCTTCAGAGTGTCCAAAACAAACACACTCTACAGGAGTTGTGTGGCCACTTAGACTCTGAAAATAAAATAGAAATAGTAAGTTTTCAATGAATATATAAAAAAGTAACTAACCTCTTGTCTGTTGAAACACCGGCTCCTGGTTTAAACACATTTTCGCCTTTGTCAGTTGATACACCAGGAGCCG
>JAOTAV010088411.1:0-11736 GCA_026546445.1 Cyclargus thomasi | reverse complement strand
TGACTGAAGCTCGCTAGACTGTTCATGTGGAATTGAATTCAATCGCTGCGACTGATTTTCATCAATAAAAGCAGAGATATTATATTGAATTATGTGAATGATGAAAAACACATTTCTTTTCGTATGGAGATGATTACAAAGCGAAATATACGAATGTAAATATGTTTTATATTTATTCAGGTTTCACCACTTTAACGATTTGCCGTACCGTGCCTTCTCGCCGGGCTAGTTCCCAAGCCGGCGGTAGGCGCCGTAGTCTCGATGTTCAGAAAGTGTACTTTAAGTACTTATTTTGAATAAAAATATTTTGATTTGATTTCGTGGGAGAGCCATGCTTCGACACGAATGGGCCGGTCCGACCAGAGTCATACCACGGCCTCACAGAAAGCTAGCGTAAAAACGCCGTTGTGCCGTGTTCCGTTCAGTGAGTGAGTTTACCGGTGGCCGAACTTCCCTAATCTCTTTTCCTTATTCCCATTCCCTCATAAAGGCCTGCAATGAACCTGCGACTCTTCGGATGTCACGAGTATCTATGGACGACAGCAGTTGCTTTACATCAGGTTACCCGTCTCAGTGGCGTAACTATGCCGTTAAAGGCCCATGGCAAATTCGTTTTCGTTTCACTATGTTAATCAAAAAAATTTAAAAAATGTAAAATAATACAAAAACACGTCAAGCGATTACTCTAAAAAATAATCGCTTGCCACTCGTATAGGGAGGCTGATCAGGGGCCCCTTTCGGCTGGGGGCTCGTGGCAATTTGCCGGCTTGCCACCATGTAGTTACGCCACTGCCCGTCTGCCCCCTAAATATTAGAATACATTTCCGTTTTTATTTTAAAAATACATTTCCGCACCCTTAAGGACTTTCAACATATCGAAATTGTGAACACCATTACGTATTATAAAATCAGTACCCTATTCTATCTGACCCCAGCACATTCGTAACACGTGATTCCACGAGCAAAGACAATAAAGACGTCGCTCCAGTGTTGCCAGTTGAAGACATCAAATTCGTATCCATAAATTTCAATAAAAGGCGAATTTGTCGTGATTTGAATATTCGTGGATGTGTCCGGGACTAATGGCGGTACAAAGAGGTTAATGCGGTGGAAGGCAGTTACCGACACCTGCTCCTGTAATTGGATTTTGATTTACATTTCGTATTGTGACGGTTATCTGCCTTCCAAATTCAAACTTGGCGGTAATGGACTCTTTGTCACTTTGACGGTCATGTTTTCACTGGCCAGTATTTCATCAGCAGATAGACATTTTATTTCGCAAAACGAAGTACGGATTCATTAAAATGATGGCCGTGTTCTCGTAATAAAATAAAATTACAAAAGCAATGTTATGTTAAGTAGAGAACAAATAGGATGCTTCGTAATTAATCAGCGAATGTAAGCCACAAAAACGAAGGAAACGTCTAGAGACCTGAAAACGAAAATAACGTTACAGCTGCTGAATTTCGAAATGTATTTCCTATTTTTACATAGATGGTCGCGAGTTATATAAATAAAGCCGAGCGAATTTATGAAATAATAATGTTAACAGGACCAAATATTTTGCGAGGTATTTCTGCGATTTTGCCTTGGTTTATTTGTACGGTGATGTTATGAAACATTCCATTTCGCCGAGGAGGTTATTCGGTTTTTTATTGGCGCCGGCAGACAAGAGGTGGCTTATAGTCTTTTATTAACATCATCCCGTTGTCTTCCTCCGTCAATGCTAATCCTCTTCACGTGATTGCCGAAAAATGTGGCTTCGTTTGAGCCTTGCCTTTGTTTAGTTAGAGATATATTATATGAAAGCACCTTTGATGCTTTCCCAAGTGTACCTTTACTCGATTTATTTTCTTATAAATAAAGTTTTATAAAAAAGGTTGATTTACTTAAATTACTTCTATATTGTATGGAGGTCACAGTTATACAATGTGGCGTATAAACGCTACTTCTAATGCCTTGTGTTGTACCGACTCATTTAATATTTTTGCTTTAGTGTTTTCAATAAAATAATACTGATTAAAATAATATTTTGGTTTAGCCATTTGTAGTATTGCCATTTTACTATTAAAAGCGCAAAAGAAGATATGAAGTAAAAATTCGACCGCTGTGTATTTATTAATAGAAGTGATCATTTCGTTGTAAAATTAGAATAGCAATAATTGTTATTAGGATCATAACTTTACTATTAATTTATGCAAATTTAATTTAATGAAGTTAATATAGCGGAATAGCTTAGAGTTATACATCTCGAAGCAATAATACAAAGCGGTTGGAAGCCGTTTAGAGCAAGATTAATTACTCCAATAGGGGCGGGGCCTCCGGAGATTGTTGTATAATTTAATATTTTGTAAGGTAAGATAATACGATAGGCAAATATTACTTTTAAGTAGCAAAACTTGGGCTTAATAGCACTACATTTCTCTCATACGTGTATAATTGAAAGGGAGCCAGTTGACGGACCTACGTCATTTGGTGGGAATACGTCAATTTTATGTAAGTTGTGATCTATCTGCTGAGTTTGACATAATTCGATCAAATTACTCAGATCCCCGATCTGTATCTGTTTCAACTTCCCTAATTGTATATAAAAGTGCGTCATTCAGACTTGTACCTCGTAGCTTGCTGTAACCTATACAGTGTTTAAGTTTATTTTCGGGAGTACACTGTAAATTCCTCGATTTGCTCACAATTAGGAAATTTACTTCCCTATTCATAAAAGTATTTATACAGTGTTCAACTTACAAGATTCACAGTTCTTTTCTGGAATGTTGAAAACGTCACACGACAGAAAGGGACAGCCAACTGTGATTAGTTAAAGACTGCTTAAATATGATTATGAACCCCCTTTGGGTTAGGTATCAACCAGTTGTAGAAATTCCAAATAATATAACCTATCCAATATTCGCCTGTACCAGTGAATTTAAGCTAAGCCTATCGAGCTGTAAGTCGTGAAATTCAAGTGTAAGCTGTAGCCACAAGCCGCAAGCTGTGCGGTGGTCGCTACTGGCACGTGGCGCCCAACGTGGGGCAGGCTGGGACATTCCAATACCGATATCGTGTTGTCCTGTTGACTTGTGAATTTACACTGATGATATTGCAACTGTTTTGATTTTTTTATTACTGCTCGAATATTAATGACATACAGCCAGTTTTACTTTGTCGTAGATAGCACATATATACCAGACAGTGCTAGCGTGTTTCGAGGTGTTAAATTTCAAAAATTCTAAAGTTTCTGAATTTTTGCACGAGGATAGAGTGATGACAAATTAGCATTTATTAAAAATAATTTTGTGTTACTTCGGATCATAGGTTTTTGAGAGTTTCAAAATTTTGTGGCCAATTTTATAAATTGTTACAAAACTTTAAAAAAAAATTAAACTTTAAAATAAATAAGGCATCATAATATCTTGAACTGGATTCAGATTTTTGGTTCCAATGTTAGGCCATTTTAACCTATTGTAATCTGTTATGTTGCTAGTTTTTTTCTCTCATCCTCCTGTATAAAGTTATGGACAAAAGTTGTGTCAGATTAATCAACAATATCCGGAGTATTTAAACAATTTGTGTTTTAACAAGCTTCAAGCACTACAAAATAAGTTATTAGAGTTTACGTATTATACATCCTTAATTAGTGAGAAATCTATAATTTAATTTTCTGTCATTTTCATCCGTGGCAAAAAAATACAAAAATAAGTATTAAAACATACGGACGCAAAATACGGTCGCGACCTACGGACACTTTACACGAACGTAACACACCCTACCCTACTAACCTCTCAAAGGCTAAATTCTAAACTTGTTTTTTTTTTTCAACCAATAGCGATCAAAAAGAAAAATCCCTAAAGCTAGAAGCTATGGACCAAAATGACACAAAATCATTTTTAAGTTTATCTGACGGGATTTAAAGTATACGTAAAATACGTTACTTTTCAGAAAGTGATTGAACAATGCCCTGTTTCATCGCTTACTGTTAAAGTTTCTGTAAGACTATCCATTATAGATTTTTGACAGATTCTCAGAAAGTTGTATCTGTCAAATAAATAGACTATCTGTAAGCGGTGAAGCAGGCCCTTAGTGTATTTTTCACTGAGTAACCAAACCAAAAGATTAATATTACATTCGTATATTCCTCTTTCGTAGGACATATCAAAAAGTGCGTAACATTTTCGATGTCTTCCCCGTCGCGAGTCGTCGATGTCATAATATGTCATGAGGGTTAAGAGTTCAGTTGGAATTCGGCGCACATTCGTGTGAGGTTCGCGTGTCCATTGTCCTGTGAAACCTCCGTGATCAATCGTCTCACACGAAGCAGTTTTACGGCATATTGGATGGTTTAAAAATAAAATTGTTTTCACTTTGTCACGTAAGGGAATTGAAAATTCATTGTGTTTAGAGACAAAGTAACAAATATTGAGGATTTTATAGTTGAAAATAAATTTTTTGATCGAAAAATATTACTGTTCCTTTCAAACTCAAACTTTGCTCAAATATTAAAGCTAAAATGCACTGGACGTTAATATTAATGGTAAACATTGTCACAGCGTAGCTTTCCAGATAGATCGATAATAACATAAACATTTTGAAGGTTTACGCGAGTATCATTTATGTTTTTTTAACACTTACGCATGATTCGTCCCTAAATGTTAAAAAAAACCATAAATATTTTGGTCAAAATAGTTGCGATACTAATTCGTTGATTTTTAATAGAATGGCGAAACAAATCAACGCTAGTCAAGTAACTAGAAAAAGTCATTTTACCCTCAGCATTTATTGTAAACTCCAGAGAGATTGAAAGGATTAGAATAATATAAGTTAAAAGGAAATCTCGGAAAATAGAAAAGTCATTTATCTTACGTGAGTCCAGAATCTGGATTTTTCAACGTTGTTCGGTGGGAATTCGCTGAAACACACGATAGGATCTAACAAATCGACTGACCATTTCTCGATATCGAAGTCAGTAGATAACTGGATTCCGATTACGAGAGGAATTGAGCTGCACATTGAATTACTTCGGCCATTTGCATAAACCCGTCCAACCGTTTAATGACGCGGCCGTCATTGACGGTTAATCTGGACGAGGTACGAGGAATGCGATAATGGAAATAACATTATAATGGTTTCAGCTGTCTCTCTCACTCTCGTATACGATCCTGAGAGAGCGAAAGGATTTTGCATTTTTAGGTGGCTATTTCTTTCTGGGTCAGTTTGTTCGTTTACTGTTCTAAAACGTAGCGTTGTAAACATTTTTAGTAATTTTATGGTGCCTTATTGAACCTTTTTATTTGTAAAACTGGGGGCTACAAGTCGATATCCATTCTAATATTTTAAATGCGAAAGTGTGCCTTTCTGCCTGTCTGTCTGTTCCCTCTTTTTGGGACCTGGGGAAGGACATAGGACACAATGTTTGGTTCCCGCGCGATAAACGAATTTTAGTGCAACGGAGTAGCGGCCATCATCTAGTAGGATAATAATTTGTAACATCCAGAGAGAGTTTCTATTTAAAAAAAAGTTGAAAATTAAAGGATACACAAAAATCTATATTATTATATTAATATGCGAGCGAAAAACTTTGTATCCCCTTTATACGAAAGATACATAGATGTAAAACCATGAAATCTCTCAAACATGAAATAGTTGATATGGAGGAGGAACACAGAATACCTATGTTATTTAAAAATATTATTTCATCTCGCATTTTTTTATTTTTTACATGACACGATAATCATACACGAAATAATCTTTTGTTTATGGTCGAAGTCTGTTCTTTTTTAATAAAGTTTAATGGCCTGATTTTGTGAAATTCAGGTCCTAAGGGTTGTTATGGGGGTTGAAAGTTTATATAAAAACACTTCTTAATGCGAGATGCGGGCAAAAGCTAACCTATTAGAATCTTCTGGGAGTGTGATTATAATAATCATAATTCTCTTGACTAATCTAGGAGTCGTCTAACAATTAACATTGACATAATAATTAGCACACGACTCTTATGAGTTAATTAAATTTCAATAGATCGGTATTCGGAGATATTTGGCAGCTCGCCAGCAACAACCACCGACAATCGCAGACGCGCCACCGACAACGGGTATGTTCCGATATATAAACCAGTATATTATTTTTATGACAGCTGCCATGAAATTAAAATGTTTAACTCTACAAAGCTAAAATCTGTTAGTGCCGACACTTTCAGCATGTCCTACTTGGTACCTACGTTTAGTTTGGAAATTGACACAGCTAGAAGATTGATTCGTTTCGAAATAAACGTATCGGCTGATACGTTTATTTCGAAAGGAATCAATCATGTGTATAAAACGTACCTTTGGAAGACCAAAGGATAGGTAACAACCTGTATTAGCATGATGACGTCAGATAAATTGAATCATGGTGTTGGTGACGTAACATGCATGGGTACACTGGTTTCTATTTCGGAACTTAGAAATTGTTTATAGTCGCAATTGCCACACTCCGCTTCGTCAACAGCAATCTACAATTGATTGCTCATGCGACACATACATTAGTTTACTCGCTCAAAGTGTTGTTAGTTGCTTTGAGAAATTATAATGGAATTTCTTTGATCGAGATATGATTGCTTGTTTGAAGTAGTATAAAATAATTTAAAAACCGCTTTTCAGATCAGAAGAGTCGCAGGTGCGTTGCCGGCCTGTAATTTCCGTACTGACAAAACTAATGCTATTTTAATCATTTACGAATGGATCTATAATTTTATTTACTTCATATTAAAAAATATTTCCTTATAGTTGTCGTTACCGAAGGCTATAAAACTGTTTAATCTCCTTCCTCAGTTGGGCGATAGCAAGAGTTATAAAAGTTATCCTCCTGTCAGTTGCGACAGTTAAGGCGCGGTATAGGGACTTTAATTAATTCCTATCGAATATAAAACACATCTTCTCGGGTCGCAGCATGTATACCAACAAGCGCAAGCGCAACAATTACGCACATTATAATGGGACGCATTAGGGAGGGATTCATTTTTCCATGATGTATAACTACTTAAAAATATATGTATAGCATAAAAAGAATTAAATATATTTCCGCTGTCTGGTACCTGTAACACAAGTCGTTCCGGTACTTACTACACTACTGACGTAGTGTAAAGCGTCCATAGAGAAAAAAAAACTGATAGCTGACAGTTGCTAAGATCCGTTTGCTCGGCTAAAAATGAGCAAGTGGATTCTGCCACTGCCAGAAATATTGACACTTCTACATGCTAATATGATAAATAGGAAAGTTTGTTTGTTTGGATGATTGTCACTCAATCACGACGAATGTAATTTGGTGAAATTTGGGCTGTTGCTGGAAGTTGATGAGTAATTTTCATGATATTTTTTATTCCGATCAATTGTTTCTGTGGGATAAACTAGGAATCTTGATATTGAAAGTTCTAATTCTACGCGTGCGAAGCCTAAAAGATAGTTATTCATACGTCTCTTGCTTTAATAAACTGTTTAATTTATCATAGTCAATACCCGCAGTCGTCACAATTATTGTGCTCAATTTGCGGACCGGCATAGTATGCGTTAATCTTTGTTCTTGTCGTATTTTAAGATTAATATAATTTTCATCTCAATTGAAGATCAGCACAATATCAATACTGTAGAAGTTGGGAGTTTTATTGCGTTAAATAAAATATTACACATTTCGATGAAGCCACTTTTTTTTTTTCGGCTGGCTACTTGTCTACAAACTTATCATAGTACGTCGTGAACCTCATGTTACGGACCTCGTGAAGATAATTATTTTATAAATATATAAAAAAAACTATTTTAAATTTTACCATACATTTTAACATGAAAATGAGACCAATCATGAAAATGTGACGTAATTTAAGGATGATCCTCACGTTATTAGCAAAACACTGTGTGCGTACAAGACGACATGTTTACTTGTCGCTATTGTCTTAATAACGTTGTCACAAGTTGGCCCGGCTGCATACACCGTGTAACAATGTACGCACGACGAACAGCTGCGTATTCGTTCATCCAAGAGTTCATCCTATTCTCAAGGTTCGAATGCCGCTTCGAGCGCAGACTGGCTTTCTTTTCCCACTGTCACGACAGGTCATATTTTTCGCACGTACCTTGTATGTATGTATTGGGAAACTGAAACAGAGCCAGTTGACGGAACTACTTTATTTGGTCGGAATATGACAAAACATGTATTACATGGAATTGCCATGTAATTCATGTTTCGTCGACTGGATTTAACAAAACGTGATAAATTTACTTATATCCGCAAACTGGCTCTGTTTCTACTTGATTGTATGTATTGTTTAATATTCTTGACGTGGAAGAGCCATGCTTCGCCACGATAAGGCCGGCTCGACCGGATTAATACCACGGCCTCACAGAAAACTGGCGTGAAACGGCGTTGTGCTGTGTTTCGTTCAGTGAGTGTGTTTTTACCGGTCTCCCAACTTCCCTAATCTATTCCCATTCCCTATCTTCCCTATCCCTATTCCCATTCCCTATCTTCTCATAAAGGCCGGCAACGCACTTGCGACTCTTTGGATGTCGCGAGTTTCCATGGGCGACGGGAGTTGCTTTCCATCTGGTAACCCGTCTGCTCGCTTGCCCCCTAAATACCATAAAAAATCTCTGGAGTCGCTGAGCCGATTTTCATGATTCGGCAATTTTCTCTTTGTAGCCCAAGATAATGGCTGTGCGACGCCATTGCAGTTAGGGCTTTATTAAATACTATTTTTGGATATCAAATTAAACTCAGCACTAGAGTTTCCGAAATGATTCCAAATGGAAAACGATTGGTCGATTGCACCGCGTCTGCAGGACTCTATATCCGCAGTGTGAGCCATTCTATATTCGAAGTATGAGAATTGGCCCCCATCTCGTGATACTCTTGCTACATGTCGTACGTAGACAGCTGTAACAATGCTGTTGTTTTACAACTTGCCAAAGGAGCGTTGTTTTGACAGCTAAATGTTCACCATGTTTGTGCCTCAGGGGGGCAATTCTCAGGATGTGTATTCTCAGCGCTACACACTCGAAATATTTCATCCTTTTCACGAATCATTTCAAATGCGAAGCGCTGAAAATACAACAAACTGTGTTTCACTCGTAAAAAGTACACACTCGATAATTTATTCGAGTTTGAACTTTTTCTCAAATCCTGAGAATTGCCCCCTGGAGTCTGGACGGCTTCGGTTTGAAAGAATTATCAAACTGTTTAAGTATTATAGCATCTTTACTATACAAAATTATGAATGTGAAAGTATCTGTCGGTCTATCTGTTAACAAATAAAGATACATACCAGGAAAAGGACAATGGATATTAATTTTCCCCCAATAATACATGTAAGGCATTAAAACTCAGTGGCATAAAAATATTTATAAAAAAAGTTTTTACGCCCTAAAATTATTCTTTTTGAAGGTCAAAAATTCACGAAATTCGCTGAACTCGCAACTCCTCTATCGGATTATGTACTCTAACATTAATTTATTTTAATCTTATCAAAGCGAGTGAAAATGTGTGAAAATATATTAAATTTTCACTGGAGCTGCTATAAATTGCTTCGGGAAAGATAGAACATACGAGATTTATTCGTTCGTTCCAGAACGTTCCAGGTACAGGGGAGTGAGGGATTAGTTCTTGCCTCGAGGTACAACGTCGTTTTAATGATATACACCACCTTTACGTTAAGTATTCTTAGATTTATTATAAATTAGTGAAAAAATACAAACAAAATAGCAAAAGTAAAATTTTTTTTGTCATCACACAACACAATACAGTAAACAACAAAATGAAACACCCAATTAGATACAGACTTCGTAGCTGTACGACTGACAACGAGGTTTATACTTATTTAAAACTAACATCTGCTCGTGACTTTGTCCGCGTTGAATTTCAGTGTTTTTCTGCTTTCTCTTGAAATTTTTTTTGATTTTTTTTGCTATAAACATTACGGAGTCCGAGAACTTTCTAACGAATGCAAAACTGTCGAAATCGGTTCGTGCGTTATGGGGTTATAGCGTCAGGAAAGAAAACCCGACTTATCTATATCTATATATAAAATAACAAGACCTGACTGACTGACTGATTCATATTCGCCGAGCAACAAGTGTTAAAGCTACAGCCATAAAATTTGGTAAGTAAGATTGGTTTATTGGGTAGACACCCGCTAAGAAAGAAATTTTGAAGATTCTACCCCTAGGGCCTAGGGGGGTTAAAGTTTCTACGAATGTTCGTAATTTATTAAGTTAGGAACTTACCATTTTGTTTCTGAGCTGCTGATTGAAAATAAATAAATACTCGTACGTGTATAAGCGTTTTATGAAATTTTACTTCCAGAGGGTAAAATAGGGTTTGAAAGTTTGTATGAAAATACTTTTTAACGAAGACGCGGGAAAAAGCTAGTTATTCTATAATAGACTAGATGATGCCCGCAACTCCGTTGCGCTAAAAATTTGACTATCACTCCGGAACCGTACATTTTTTTCAGGATAAAAAATAACCTACGTCCTTCCCCGGGATTCGAAGTATGTACTATACTAAATTTCAGCTAAATCGTTTCAGCGGTCGAATTTTTAACATTAGTATGGATATTCTAAGAACTGTGAATTAAATTTTCAATGAAATGTATCAAACCATATTAATGCAAATTTTGGATCAGATGGGACCACGAAATCACTTTCTTTCATACTAAATTTTACCACACCTTTTAAACCCCTTAGGAGAAGAATTTCGAAAAATCTCTTCTTATTAGTCACCTTCGACACCTATTTAAAGGTTACTTAAAGCTGAAAGTATTTTTTGCTTTGTTTGCGCTTTATGACGCTGATGGGCATGCCTCTTAAAGTTCTACACCCTTTGTACTATTAGAGAAATTACATAGTTTTATCAATTGACTAGGAAGCAATTTCCTGGGTGGTACTAAGTAATATTATATGGTGATGAGTTTCAAATTATACCGTATGTGACTGTACGTTTTCACACATGTATAAAACCAATGAAGCGGTAGAAAAGTTTTGCAGCGATCGTAAAAACTGACTGTAAAACTTTACGTATTGCATTTCTAAGAAAACACGTATAGTGTACACAGCCATGCATGACAAAAGGATATAAAGTGTGTTAAAACTATAGAGTTTTATTTGCGCACATCAAATAACTCAAAATAAAACTTTGATAGTAGATTTTCCTTGCTAAGTAGTTGTTAGAACTGTGTTTCTAACAAAATATTTCAGATAATATCATTGTTAAGATATCACATATTATAATCGGTGCACATGTGAAAAGCCTCCTACTCTCAAACTGCACGTTCAAATGTTGTCGACCCACTCTAACAATGTCATTAATTTAAACGTTTGTTAGAGTAAAGTTAAGATGAGACACATAACAGTTTTCCTCCCTGGGTAATGCTGGTAGATTTAAAAAAATATATATTAATGATAACTATTAGCATGTCCATATGTTTTCTTTCTTTCATAATTTAATTATTAAAAGAGATATCAACGAAACATCCCAGAAACAATTGTGGCTAGATTATATAAAAAAAGGAAAATACAGTTTAAGCCTTTCTTTCATTTTTTATGAAAAAAAAACTTAAATCGGTAAAGTTTTTGAGAAGGAGTCAGGGAGAGGAGACAACGCATCGTTAGTTTCCTGTTCTCTTAAAGATTTTTTCAATCCAAGATGCAGTTGTCTCTATCGCGCTCTGCGGCCTCCCCGGCTTGTGGTTAGAGACAGCAATAGATATTACAAATA
>JAOTAV010088400.1:0-11736 GCA_026546445.1 Cyclargus thomasi | reverse complement strand
GTTTGTTCAAACATGTTGCCTTCAGTCGAGCACTCGCACAAAGGTGAATCTACCAATTTAAAACCGAAAAGTTTTAATAATAAGTATAGTAAATTTTTATTATATATAATATATATATAATATATAAGTATAGTAGTATATTAAGTATAGCCGGTTTATATATAATAAGTATAGTAAATATTTCGGTCCGCTGTATACCCTTCTAATTTGCTATTCAGACTTATTGGCAGGCTAAAGCGTGAGCTAGGCTAATATGTTACACCGGATTACCCCCGTGAAGGCTATCAGCGTATAGGCCTACTAAATAAAATTAAACGGGAAGACATCACTTCTCGTGATGGGGCAATTAATACTTAGGATAATAGGCTCAGGAGTCGCTGTTTCATAGGACAACCTTTCCATAAAAAGTTTATGTTTATGGACTATTAATATAATAATAATAAAGGTTTAGTTTTTATGTATGGACTGTTATAATAATAATAGAGCTTTATTTAATTCATCAATTAAAAGTTAAAATATTAAATTTTTAAATTAAGCTTGTACGGACCCCTTCCAAAGAATGCCACTCGTTCCTGTCGGTGGCGGTGGTTAAGGGGAATACATGCGCCAACAAACTTGACCATACATCCGGAGTTTAAAAAATCTCCCCACGCTAAAAGAAAATAATAATTAATATACAGTTACTAAAAACAAGAAACAAGAATTCCTCCTAAGGTATTATAGTGTTCAACTTAACCGGTTAGTTTTGTAGTTTATACAGTTTTATACAAAAAATCGTTGTCCGCGGTACATTTTTTTTTCTAAACATATAAAAACTACAAGCTTAAAGTAAAAGTCCTCGCTGGTAATGGAACAGTGAAGATCATTCTATAACATATATTTTTATGGCTAATGCGGTTAACGTTTTGACTTACTTACACTGTTAAAAATGTTAGTAAATTAACTACAATTTTACTACGCAAATGCATCCTAAAATTACAAAATCTTGTATTGTATTGGAATTTTGAACACGCATTCGTTGTAATATTACAATTTGTAACAGCTCAAATACGAAGCAGGTAGCATTTTTACAAATATTCTGTAATAAATTGTGTAGTAAAATTGCATGATTGAGTTTTGCATTAATAAAAATGTAGTGCGTAAAAACTTCCTACACAAATTTAGTAAATTTACTATGGAAATTTTTAACAGTGTACTCGTATAAGAGGCCAAACGTAATCCCTCTTGCTCATGTATAAGCCTAAGCCATCGTGACTATGCTGTCGTAAGTCGCTACTGTATCGTTTAACGCACAGAAGACCTCTGCCTCTTTTCCTCGCGGTCATTAGAAATAATAGTCTCAGATAAATCTTTGTTAATATTGTTAATTCCTGATTTGAGACTACAGTTCCTATTCGGAAAATTTACGTACGACTTTATACCACAACTCGAAATCACAGAAAACTGGTGAGAAACGGCGTTTACCGGTGGCGTCCCTAATCCCCCTATCCCTATGCCCTCATTAAAGCCGGCAACGCACTTGCGACTCTTCGGATGTCACGAGTGTCCATCGGTGACGGCAGTTGCATTTTATAAGGTAACCCGTTAGCTCGCTTGCCCCCTAAATATCATTAAAACAAAATAAATAATCGTCGATGTTCCTGGTTCGTTATTCCGCACGAAGATCGAGAAAGCGTCCACATAGTCGTTCGTAGTTAAATAAATTAAATGGATTCATAATTTGTATTTTTTTTGCGACATTGATATTTTGTACTACTATTTTATTAGTCCTTATTAATATTAAATTTTACCGTGATGTTTATTATTATTATTGTTTTATATTTTTTTCCTTCTGGGCTTTCACCGGATAACTGAAATGTACGAGCCGAAGCCAAGTACGTCTCAGGTACGCTTCAAATGTTTTAATTGTCAGTATGTATATGAGATGTGTCAGGTGAAGGATGATGTGTTGTGTGTTGTGTGATCTAGTTGTGATATTATGTGTGATGTATGTGTAAATTAGATTGTATTTGTGATGTATTTTATTATTATTTTTTAAATGATTTTGAATTATGTTAAATTTACCGACACACTAAATTAATTTCAGATTTTGACTAGCTGTAACTAAACTGTATATTCTCCTTTTAATTGTTGGCTTTATTATCTTTAATACTATGTTATAAAATAAGTACATGATATTAATTTCCTATGACGCGTAATATATAAAAATGATACAAAATATTTAGGACTTCACACACCATGCTCAAACATGGTAGAATGTAAGAACTCAATTATTTAACTTTCACCACCTGCGTATATAATGTAACACAACATTCTGTGAATAAAGAATTTGAATGCCCTCTACTCAATCGTGCTCGCTTGTCATCTTCTGCTGATTATGAAGAGAAACAATGGCTTCTCTAGATGACTGGTGGTGGGAAACGTGACGAACAAACAAAACCAAATATGCCAGAAGGGTGTGTCCAGATTTTAATCGGACATAAAACTCGAATACGAATGTGGCTTCGAAAAAATAGGTAGCGACTCGTAAGCAATACTCAAATGTATGTCGTCTTTCCGGCGGTATCTCTGATCTATATAAGCGACGTTGTTCGGAATGAAAGGGAAACTTTTATTAAGCGTCCCATGTTTTCCACTGTATTTTCCCGTTCGTATTGATTCTATCGGGTATATTAGAACGAACCATTATTATGAAAGAGAGACACCTTCGTTGAACGACTAAAGAGTTGTTTTTCGGGATTAGGTATAAGCCTCAACATACAACAAATGGGCTTAGATTTTTGGCGTGCGGCAGTCGGAAGATTGCCGAGTAACAAAGGTTATTTTTGGTGTTGGAAAAACGTCATGTACCCAGAATAATTAAAAAGGAAAAGCTAGTTTAATGACAATTAAGGACATTGCTATTGAAATTAGAATAGATTCAAAAATCCACTGGACCGATTATCATTAAACTCCTTACATATTTCATTGTTCACGAGTAACATAGGTTATAATTTATATATAAAACCGGTCATGTGCGAGCTGGACTCGCGTACTAGGGGCTTCGTACTAGTGTAAAGCAATTATACGGATCGATTATGATACGCTAGCGACAGCGCAATGTAGAGATATTCGCGCCATCTAGTTTTAAAAAGGAAAAACTGGGCATAAATGATGTTTTTGTATGAGAGGTCGCTTTAAGCATTTAATTTACTTTGTTGTTAGTATTTGTTGTTAAAGTGGCAACAGAAATACATAGTCTGTGAAAATTCCAATTCTGTAGCTATTATCGTTCTTGAGATACTACGATCTGGAGACAGACAGACGGACAGACAGAGCGACACACAGACAGACGGATAGACATCGAAGTCTCCGGAACGGTCCGGTTTTTACCCTTTCAGTACGGAACCCTAAAAATATTTACGGTGTAAATTTATCAACAAGAAAACATTTTTCTACGCGATTTTTAAGTGTAATGCGAGCAAACCGCGAAAAAAGCTGAGTGTGATAAACATTATACGTTACTAACTACACTATACGTAACTAACTGCTTCCTAATAAATGTTTCACCGCTTCAAAATAAATGTCTGATAGCCAATCCACAACTTTTCTGACAAATTCTACATGTATAATAATCAGTCGACAAAATTGTGTATAGCCCATCTAAAACTTATTAGGAAACGGCGAAATAGGCCCTTATTCTTTTTTACACACAATAAGTAAGGTGGAGGCGTGTACCAATGAAAGATTTTTCCGATCTCAAGTACATAATGTCATTGCCGTAGAAGAGTCATGCTTCGGCACGAACCTACCCCTATTCCGTTTTAAAGTCCGGCAACACACTTGCGACTCTTCGGATGTGTGTCAATAGGCGACGGCGGTTTCCATCAGGAAAAGTCCACTCGCCCCCCAAATATTAAAAATAAAAAACAATACACATTCTCATCGTTAACAAGTCGTCGGACGATATTAAAATTTCGAGATATAACGATATAAGTTTTCGCAAAAACAGACCCTTTTATTCATTAGTTTCACCTCATCTTTCCGACTACCATAGCATACTAAGACAGGTTCAAAAGGATCGCTCTAAAACTGTTATTGTCAGCTGTCTTCCTGCATAAGGGATATCGTTGTAAGAACATTACATTTTCCTTATAACAATCCATACTTATATGCTCCATATTAATGTTAAAAATGGGAAAATGTGTTTGCTTATCTCTCTATACCCGTGGTTCCCAAAACTTTCCATTCTCGTGGACCACTTTAAATTTTTTGTAGTTTTGGTGGACTTCCTGCTACATGCCCCCCTCCCCTGCCCCAAATTTTCGGCTTGCTACCAAAATAGTGATCCATAATGATACACTATTTTTGAATCCGGTTTTGAAGTCATCATGCAGGGTACTTTAATGATGACTATATCTACTAGAAAGTAAGCGAAAGTATACTAATTAATGGTTATCATAAAAAAATGGGGGTACATGGACATGAATAAAAAACGCCTTGTGGATTTTTTTATCCAGGTCCATGTACCCCCCGTGTGAAAGGATGCTTACACGCTTATTGAATTTTAACAAAGATGCGGGCAAAAGCTGCCAATATGTATATATGGTTAACGTATTTTGAATGTTTCTTACTTTTATAAAACCCAGAATACCGAACCGTACATTTTTCCCGAGATCTTAGATATCGAGAGAATAAAATATTTTGTTTGTCCCCGGCACTGAAAATATGTCCATATCAAATTTCACCTGAATCGTTTCGGTGGTTTGGACAGACATTCACGTTTTCGCATGTAGAATATTAGTAAAAAGTAAAACAGCATGATTTAAAAAAAAAGCCTTAACAGGAATTTCTTTATCATTAATCGATGTTCTCACTGCTTATTCACTAGTGAAGCGTCAATACAAAACCAATTATATTCCGTTTCAATATTTTTGTAACATTGTTAACGATAACGCGTATACGTTCAGACGAATACGATACCATTTTGTTTGGTTTATTAATAACTGTATTGTTGTTTTGAATAATACTGGCCTTTTTAGGGTTCCATGGAAAAAGGATAAAAACGGTACCCTTTTCTAGTATTTATTTTGTATGTATTATTATTCATTCATCACAACAAAATAGCCCAAAAAAATAATGGTTTAAGGGAGGCTCTTGTATAATGGGGGATATTGAAAAAGAGCCAGTTGTCGGACCTACGACACATACAATTCCATATAAGTTGAGATCTGTCGGATGACTTTGTATGTCAACCCGACCAAATTACTTAGATACACGGTCTGTATTTGTTTCAACTTCTCTGATTGTACATGATATTATGTGTTTTCGCCATTTTCTATATCTCGATATCGGTTGCACTACGTCGTAGTCTGTTATAGGTGGTTAACTTTCAAAAATACGTTTTCCCAATTTTTTTCGCTCTTCACTGGTACGGAACTCGGGAGTCCGACTCGCACTTGACCGCTTCTTGTAAAGGGTCACCTCGAATTCTTTAACGATGAATGGTAATCGATTCACGGACTTCATCACCCATCGATAATTTGTAGGCCACGTATTGATGTAACATATATTTTATTCTTTTACTCTGTGAAATTTTTTTAAATTCCATTTTAATATTAGTATTATTAATAGCCTACTGTGTCTCACGTGCTTTTTAAAGGCCTCCCCTATTTTCTTCCAGAGTTCTTGATTTTGTAATGAGGGGTATAAAGGAACCAACTAACATCTCAAAGAGTTCCGTGTAAAGGTTTGTTTATTTGATTTTTTTTAAACCAGTATATAATTTAATTTTTATTGTGTCGTGTAAATGTGTAAGTGATGTCTGATATGTCAAATAAATGTCTATTATTATTATTATTAATTGTTTGGTACGCTCTGCAGCTGGCTTGATGGTTTTTAACGTTTCAAGTATCGTTATACTCGCCGTTATAGCGATGTGACACCCAGGTAGATACGTTGAAAAATTCAAAAATCAAAATGGCGGATTTTGAATCAAAAATTGTGAGGTTTCAAATTTTTTTTCCGCTCATTTAGGTCAGTAATTCTTAACCTGATGTTTATATTGCAATGGTTCCTGCAGTCTGCGGGTTTTCTATTTTTCGACATTTAACTTGTTAAAATTATTACGTTATCGCTCAGCTGAAATTCTGACTCAGCCTCGGTGTGATGAAACTACAGAATGATATTCCATTATTATTCTAAACAGTAATTAGATTTGAGTTAAAATTCAGAAAGCCCGAAACAACGGAATTCAATAAGCAAAATGCTAATGGAAACAAAGAAACAGTGCAAACTTAAATACCAGCTTTCAGCGTTGTCTGCCTCCAAAAAGGGCGTTCGAAAAATACATCCTTTGTGCCCACCGGAATACACGATAGTGAGTAAAAGCGGGCCAGGCTTGCTACAATACTATTACGCTCGGAAAACACGTGTCAAACGCGACCCGACGTGTCCTACAGGTCATAACACGTTAAAGTGCAGTTGGTGAAATAGTTTTCGTGTGTTTCTACACTACGAATACGAGTAGTGAATAACCGCTATTCTAAAAAGGCCTAACTAACTAGAGATCGCCTTGTGGTCGAATTTCGACCGTAAATATTTAAAATATTAAGTTCTAGTAAAAGCTATTAAAAACTATGGCATAAAGGTCTCGTTACCAGGTCATTAAAATTTATTTAAAAAAACGCAGATGTCAAACATTACAACAGTAGTTTAGTGTATGATTATTGTATCAAAACATTGTAGTGTGCGTAGCGTTTTATTTATTAATAATATTTAAGATAAAAACATATGAAATAATATTGGTATTCCACGCTCCTTCTACATATCGACTATAACTTTTAATGATTTTCAAACTCCACTTTAGCGACGCCGCGGGCAAAAACTAGTAAGCAATATTGCTAAAAACAGTAAATTTTGTAATTTTTCTTACTTGTACTAAATTTTAGAAAACAGTTATACTAGATCTAAATTTATTTCGAAGTTATTATTTTATCAAACTGTTCAATTTTTTAGAATGTGAAAATAATTGTGCAACAAAAAATTAATTGCGAATAATTCCTTTGCAATATTGCTATTACGGCTTTGCTACCTGCCGCCCTAAAAAGGTCACTTGCAATATTGCTAGCAACAACTCGTTTTGTAGTTTTTCTTGTAAATAACTACCGATGTTGCAAAACAGTGATTTTTGCAATTAATTTAAATACATTTTAAAGTAACCATTTTATCAAAATTATTTGATTTTTGAACAAAATGTACTAAAACGATATTGAGCAATTCCTTTGCAATATTGTTATTGCGACCATGTTAGGTTCCCTGTACTTTGAAATCTAGCCTCTTGCTGAGCTCGTTTCTTTTCAAGCTAGTATAGCAAGGTTTTGTCAGTAAGCTAGCACGCTTGTACTTATACTTGGCTTCAGGTAGGCAAAACTAGCTTCATTTTAAATCTAGTTATCTTAGTAAACTAGTTGACATCTCAGCTAACCAAGACAGTTTAAGAGAGAACTTGCATGTTTTCTTAGCTTGAAAAACTATCATCTTGTATCCCGAGTATAACTGTAGATTCGTTTGGTGACACACTTATTTTAATTTACAATAATGATATAAAATAACATGAAGATTGTGGTCAATTTTTATAAAGTTCAAAGATAAACAATTTCGCTGTTTTCATTAATTTCCTTGTGAAAGACATGCCAGTATTTCTATAGGAATATACAGGAATTTTCTGTGTTAGGTAATTACAATGTAAAGTCTTTTGTATATTATTTAATTAAAAACAACTGAGGTAAATAAAACAAGGGAGCAAGTATTTTAAAATTATATTACCATAAAAAATGAATACAGTTTGTAAAGAAACAATAGGTGCTAGTGACCTCCTTGCTTTTATTTACAATACACAATATCGGGAATTACACATAAGTATATACATAGATATTCCTTGCAACAATAACAAGATTAATTAAAATGATGAAATAATCTCACACCTTTTTAGAAAATTGATTTCAATAAACAAATATCTATACCTTACAATTATATCACATTTCTTTACAAGTTTAAGATGTAATATTTACATTTTTAAATTAATTTTGATATAAATAAAATTTGAACTTTTCTCTAGACTCAATAAATACTTTTTGAAACGATAGAGACACGATTTTATGTTAAACAAAACATAATCATAACTTATGACCATAGAATAGAGTGCAACAAATATTATTCTATCTTATATGTTTATTATTAAAAAATAACAATTTATCCTAACAACAAAACTATATTTATATCTTAAAGTATAAAACTTAATAATATAATAAGTATTATGTCTCCAATGTTTGCCACAGCGCTAGAATGTATGAGATTCCTGTAATCTTTAGCTTCGTTTTGTGAGGGGTATGTATATGTCTTGTCTGTGACACTTTTAACTTCAGCAGGGCACGGTAATAGCTCCACAGGTATTTGCAACAATGTCCTCTCATTATCACTTCTAATTTTCTTCGGTTCCTCAATATACGTTTCGTCCTCCTCATTAAAGTCGTCCTCGTCGAGTTCATTTATAATATTCTCCTTTTCCACGTTTTTAGCAGGTTCAAAGTAACCTTGATGGAAATTACTGTCTTTGCTGAGCTTGCAAACAAAATTTTCTAAAGATGTCCGCACTTTTATGCTGTTCGCCTCGTGTCGGAGTTTGTGCATCCACGCCAAATGGCAGTCGCAGTCAAAATCGTTCCCTGTAACAATCGGTGCTTTAATTAATCTTTGATTGGACTAAAGGCTCGAGTCGGGACTAATTGATTTCGTAAAATCTCTTATTTAATGAGATTCAAATTTTCTTGCGATGATTTTGTGACATTAGTAAAGAAAAATTATCTGAAGAATCATATTATGATAATATAGATAAAAGCTATGTAGTAAAAAATTTTTGAATTAAAAGAAAACTCATCAATTTAATACTTGGAATTAAAAAAACAATTACAAAAGAATTACAGGTAAAAATGAATGGCCGTTGGTTTCGCGGTTCAAGAGTTTGCAATCATTAATTAAAAGTAGTAAATACGCGAAATGTTTAACAAAAGTTTGCCATCGCTTTGTGGGTCATTGTTTCGTGTTCCGAGCCTGCATTAAATGGTATGAATTTTACATACGCCCGAAATAAGCAAGTCTTTGCAGTACGAAAATTTTCATTACTTTTTATTTTCATGATAAGCAATTTGTTTGAAGCGAACTGATATCGCATTTAGTTCAATAAAAGCGTATTTCATAATCATTTGTTTTACTTGAGAAGAAGTCACCGATATCAGAAGAATATTACAAAGTTAAAACGAATCTTTGACAGACTTGCAAAAATATTTTTAAATTTTAGAATTTTGAAGTAAACTTACCTTCTAAATAAATGTAGCTTTTTTGTAACTTCAAATTATCGTAAATTGGCCGTAGGTTTTCGATAGTAAATCGTTTTAACTTGTTATGTCTTAGGTCTAACGCTGACAATCCTCGCACTCCTTCAAATAATCCGTCTGCTAAAGTTATCAACTTATTATGACTTAAACTCAGTTTTTTCAATTGCGATAGTCCATCGAACGTCCTCTGCGCTAGTATGTATATCTCGTTATAATCTAATAATAACTCTTGAAGATTCCACAATTCGATAAACGTAAAAGAATTCAATACAGGTATCTTATTTCTTCTTAAGTCTAGGCGTTTTAAGTTTGCGAGTCCATTAAAGGACTCTTTATTCAATTCACTTATATTATTTCGATCCAACTCTAATTCTAGCAAATTAACTAGATGGCGGAATGCTCCCTCCTCGATTGTGCTTATATTGTTACTCGTTAGGAATAATTTCTGCAACACCGGCAGCCCGTAAAACGTATCCGTCTCGAGCTTTCTTATTCTGTTCTCGTCTAAAGTCAGCGTCGTTAGGTTAGGTAAATTATAAAATGCATATTTATTTAGCACAACTATCTGGTTCTTCGTTAGTGTCATCTCTTGCACTGATGTCAAGTTAACAAACGTTTCGCTCTCTATTTTTAGAATGGAGCTGTATTTTATGCTTAAAATTTTCAGCTTCCTCAAATACCTAAGTACTTTCGTTGGCACAAAGCTGAGTCCACCGTCAGCTCGTACATTAAAAGCCAGAATTTCTATATTCGACTGTGAAGTAAAACTTGGCCATAAAGGATCCGTCTTGTCTATACCTCCGTTAAATACCCAGCATTCCGTTTTAATTGCCTCATTTATTTCTGGACTGTTTTCGCAGTAGCAATGGACTTTGGAATCTCTGTCGCTAATGTCGCATATATTTGTCGTCGTTTGGATTATTTTCTCTTTTTGCTTCCTCCGGTTGGCATGCAGGGAGTCTATTGCAACCAGCAACAGTAGCAAGGCAGCGGGTATCTTTTGAGCCCGCATACCTTCTACCTGTAACAAAAGAAAATAATATTAAAAATGCGGAAATCATAAAGAATGCATGTTTCATTTTAAGTGATAGCTTGTTACAAGTCTTACTACAAATTTTCAGATTGTTCAATTTAAAAAATGTCGGCATCATAATTGTTTGATTTCATTTTCAATTTAAATAAAACTGTAGATTCTATTGACCTACTTTCAATATTAAAGAATACAAAATGGAAACGTAGCAGAAATGTAATAAATAAGCAAATGAGCTCCGTATAAATTTCAATTCCGAGATCATAAATTAAACGTAAAATAAATTAATGGCATATAAGTTCATTCATAGCTGTACATTGTGTAACTTCATTACCAATTGGCGACAAAAATATGCAAACCAATTCGTGACCGGACTTAAATATCTCCCTAAGGTACCTCCCAGCGCTGCGGATCCCGTTAATAGGTATTGCGAACTAAGCTACTTTGTATTTTTGCTGCAGCGAATAGTTCTCTATTAAAAGCGAAATTATTGCCATCATTTACGCCAGGATTTTCAATTAAAACTTTAGCCTTTAATTTCTCGATTGTAATATAACAATTTCCATAACTTGATTAAAATTTAATGATTATTATGGAGTGTGGAAAAGTTCTCTAAAATATAATAAATATGAATACATAGATAAATTCTGACTTAATTTTTGATTATTCGTTTGTTTGTCCTTCTTTAACTCTCTTAATAATGGCAAAAATGGTAAATCTTAACACGAAATAGAGAATTCATTAGTATTATAAACGATCATTTGATTAAGATTTCTTGAAAATAACTAAACAAAATTAATATTAGCATAGAAAATAATTATATACTATAGGAAATAAATAATTTCTTAGTATAGGAAATAAATAACTAAGAAACCAGGCCAGCAACGGGCCCAAGACCCGAGTAGAATTATCAATGCGGGACTTAATATAAATTAAACAAGTCCAATGGACCGTTCTTGGATCTCATTATGTTCCGAAATAAATCACTTCTCTTAAATAAGAAACGTTTTTCGTGTTAATTGTTCTTTTAAGGTAAATGAAAGCGATTAATAGTTAAATTTTTAAGGGAACGCTAATTTCGGTTGGGAAAAGAATTGCAAATATTCCATTTACTGAAAGACGCTACGGAATAGAGTACAACAAAGAAACAAATCCAATCATATATTTTGGAATAACCATGCTATTAACATTATTAGGAAAGTAGCCTGTAGCCAGTTTTATCAAAATGTCCTTAGAGGCGTCAACCGATCATATAAAAGAACGGAAACCTTCAAGTCATAGGTAAAATAACGAGTTCGTAGTCCGAAGGTGAACAATACAAAAATAAAACAA
>JAOTAV010088389.1:0-11736 GCA_026546445.1 Cyclargus thomasi | reverse complement strand
AAATTATTATTTTTTAACAAAAAATTTAAACCGACTTCCAAAGGAAAAAACTAAAATAGTACAAAAGAAACTAAAAAATATTAAATAAAATTTATTCTTTAATAGTGTCAATTTCAGAATTCGGTGAGGCATCAGCCTATTTCCGTACACAATCTTCATTATTTTAAAGTCGGTCCCAGCTAACACATCATGATTTGTCTAAATTTAAATGTTTGACTGGTACCTATTTGGATAATATGGGACCTAATCGGAACAATACCCTATACAACAAAGCAAAAATTTTGAAAATCGGTTCACAAACACCGGAGATATGGATGAACATACATAAAAAAATATATATATCCACAGCCGAACATATAACCTCCTCCGTTTTTGGATGTCGGTTAAAAAGGGAAAACATTTTTCTGACTATTATTTTGCCCATACAAATTACAAAAGTTCTTTTTCACTGTAAACTCTACATAAAGAACACAATATAATATTATACAGAGTGCACCATTACGTATCACTGACTTTAGTTACACCATATAATAATTACGTGTTGTTACTCCACGATGGGCGCCTAAACTACTAAACAGATTCTTTGTACATCTCAGCTTACCGACAGATTCTGTAGGCTGTCTTCATCCCAAAAAAGATTTAGATCAGCCAGTCTATTTACTATTTTCATTGGGTTAATGTCTAAAAACCACATTTTTACACGGCAAAGCTGAATATCATCATTTTTTCTTAAGATATAGTTTTATATTTTGGTTTAAAAAGTAAGTGTCTTTTCTAAGGATCTGTAACTATTATTTAAAATAATTATTATTTTCCTAGAAAAAAAAAAAAACTTTAATTGATTTCTAATTTTGGTCGTCGATCTATTTTTAAAAACAGCAACGTTAAACTAGCCAATTATTACCTCGTATCGGTATCGATATTTTAGCTACTTTTCTATTGCTGTTTTGGAAATTTTCTTATGTTTTTCTACATTCGTTTATCAAGGTCAACAGTCTAGTTAATGTGCCCGTGTTGTAACTAATCTATATATTAATACACGAGCAGAAAACTTTGAATTCCTTGATACGAAAGTCGCGTAAACGTAAAATCATGTTTCTCCCAGTTATAGTTGATGTGAAGGAAAAGTGTGGAATAACAATATTATTTTGAAATATGCTTTATTATTGCATATTTTAAATAAATAAAACGCTACGCACACTACAACATGCACTCTACAATATTTTGACGTGACACGATAATCATACACGAAATACTCCATTGCTTAAGGTTGACGTTTGTTTTTTTTAATATAAAATTTAATGGCCTGACAACGAGACCTTAATGCCACATTGAAGTATGTGATTGAATTGAGAATAGATTATATTTTTATAGCTCTTCTACACGATAGATTTAAATATTTATGGTCAAATTTGGACGATAGGGCGTTATAATTAATACAGCATGCCCGCAACTCCGATGCGCCAAAATTCGATTATCTCGCGGGAACCGTTTCCGTGATAAAAAATATCCTATCTCCCCTATTATCCATCGTCCCCGGGACTCAAAGTATGTCCATACAAGCAAAATCGTTTTAGTGGTTTGGGCGTGAAGAGGTAACAGGTAGACAGAAAGACACACATTCACATTTTTAATATTAGTATGAATTTGAAACCGAGTTAAGGCATCATATATTTACGTTACGTCTACTGTTTTGAACAATCACAAATCTACGACTCACACTGCGTACAATCCAAATATTATTAAAAAGCCAGTAGTCACGTTTCCGCAATGAATAAAATATATCAAAGACGTGTTTTGTTTTTTATTACCCAATTAAGAATTGATTTAAAACATCTCCAAAGTAAATAAGCAGTAAGAAAGCTAAATAATTACTAATATCAGATTTGGCAGTCGGTTCTGGCACGGTAGTCATAATATGTTATAACTTAAGACATGAATGGTCTCGCTGAGATAAATAATTTATGAGGGATAATATTTTTATGACGGCCTGGATTAAATACGTGTTATTCATTTTGTAGCTGATTTAAGTTATAAACAACAATCGAAGAATACAAACAACGAAGAGCAGACTATACAGTCTGGCGACACATATCAGTTATATACATAACTGATATGTGTCGCCATTGGTCGCGTCGTAAAAACCTTATTTTTATTCGACTGGGCCAGAAGGAGGGTTATGTTTTTCGTATGTATGTATATAATTGTTTTGCATGCTCTGCGGCCTAAATGGCTTGATGGATTTTCACGTCGTTAGATTCGTCTTGATATCGCAAGTGGCACTACCTAGTGTCAATAAAAATCAAAGTGGCGGATTTTGAAGTCAAAGTTGTGAGGTTCCAAAAATTTTTTCCGCCCATTTTGGTGGTGTAGGGTGTCAAAATGAAGGGATTTAAATAGCCATTCTAAAAATTACATAACTTGATATTATGTTTAAATTGCAATTGTTACTGCGTTCGGGTTTTCTGTTTTTGGACATTTAGCTTGTTTAATAATATGTCTTGGCAGAAAAAGCGCATTTTAAATAAGGGCGTTTTTGTTCAATTACAGCCAAAACTGCGCTATGTGTAATCAGTGAACACAAAAGATGACAGGCGAACTCGATTCAGTAAAGGACATACTCGCCTCTGTCTGCCGTTATTCGTCTCTATTCACCTATGTTCGACGAGTTGGCAAGTACTTCAGCTGATTATGTGAATGCCTGTGCGATGATCGTACTAAATAACGAACAGTGAACATCGGCGGTCATGTCATAACTCCCGCACCGGTTCCGGTGACGGTGGCCGGTTTCATAGAAACCGTACTAGTAATTTTATAGGGCCTAAGTGTGTGCGTAGTATACAGAAGCACTCTCTCTTCCTTTACTCTCATAACCCAGTAGAGCGGATGACCGACACGACTGGCGGGAGATCGGGCGCAGGACCAACTTTTTACATGCCCATCCGACGCATGGATCATCTTACTTGTCAGACAATAAGGTAATAAGCCTGTATTGTCCTAACCAAACTTGGAAATAACAATTTTCCAACGACCTCCGGGCTTAGAGCCGAGCTCGGTATTACTGAACCACGGTGGCGATCACGTAGAGGTTGCATCGAATACCCAATATTTTGACACAACTTGTACTAGACTTGACAAGAAGTGCAATGGTGCCATAAGTAGTATAATAAATATAATATAATAAGCGTATAATATAATAAATAATAAATATAAGTATTTCTATTATGCATTCGCTCAAGATTGCCGGTATGGTTCATTAACCCTCTGACAAAAAATTTGCCATCTTCATACAAAACGCAATTGTAAATAAAATGTGATGTCACTCTGTTGTCGACAATCGTGGTTTGCATAGCAATATTTTGACAGAGGGTTAATGAACCGTACCGCCGATCTCAAGATCGCGAATACATAATATTTTTCCTCTTTCACCGCGCCCGTCTTTTTTTGCATACTTCTTTTTTATGTGCAAAAATTATCTCGGAACCAAAGATAATCGAATCCGACTTGACTACAAATGAAGAGTAATATAAATAAAATAATGATTAATGCACCGGATCGCTCTTGCATATTCATATAAAGCTGAAGTTGATTAAGCATCTCTTTCTAAAGCAGTGGTTTAGGTTTTAAACTTTTAGTATTGAGGAACTATTTAACATTTTTATTTTCATTTGGTTTAGCAAAAGTATCTTTCAAGTTACTATCGTATTTAATTTCAATACTTTCTCCTTAAAATTCGTCAGGTACCTGAGAAATATTGCCCCGTGCATTACTTGAGATGATTCCAGGGACCACTAGTGGTCCACGTACCACCGATTAAAAGCCACTGTCCTAAATAAACTCTGGATGTAACTTAACATACTGTAGGTAATATATTTATTTTCCGAAAACTTAGAAATTAATAAACAAAAACTAATGATATCACTACAAAATCGACAATACCTGAAAACGCCATTAAAAAGGTGTTTCTTGTTTTCGCGTGTCGTCCTCACCACACAGTTAAAAAACGGTGTTCTAAAAGCACTTTTATTACCCATATTATACGCGAGAGTCTTTGAGTTTCTGGGCCTGTATGTTTCTTAAGCAGCAGGGGCGATTTAGAAATTTGACATAGAGTTGGCTGACACCCTGGACTAGCATATAGGCTACATTCTGTTAGTCTGTCAGTTGAACGCCGGTCTTTCCGGTTATTGTGTGCGATTTATGCAAATTTTCAAAGTCCATGCAAGCAAAGCCGCGGGAAAAAGCAAAACGATTCAGATAGACTGAAACTGCAAATACTGAAACATAATCTGTCAACAGAACGTTAATTGATTGGATGTCAATACAATAATATAATCAGCGGAAGCTTAAACATTGAGACGCGCATTTGACCGGAAACAGATCACTCGCCGGAATTAAAACCGTTTCGCGTTTGACCGGATATTAATTGCGTTCAATGTTTTAACGATATTTTATGCTAGTTTTATTTTAGGCTCATTTATCACGGAATGAGAACGCTCTTATTATTTTAGTGGAATATTAATTGCTAAACAAAAGCCGTTTTGGCATCAGAATATTATTTTAACAGAATCATCTTGTTGAACATTTGAATGTCTGTTACATTTAAATATTCGCAAGATAATATTGTTTTTATAACGTAAATATTATTTTTGTAGTAGTAGAATATGTTTTTTATTCTGTATTGATAATGTTTTTTTTAATTTGACGACCTCTGAGGATTAGTGTTATGCTCAGCATTGATAGCCAAAGCCAAGCTTAGGCTAGAATCCCATCGACGGAAATAGTTTTTTTTTTTAATAAAAGTATAAAAAGATCATAGCCAAATAATAATTTGGTATTGTTAGCGATATGGTCTGAGAGCTTGTGCCAATTTTTAGGTGGGCATTTAATGTTCCTAGGTCTTAGGTGTATATAAAACATCTGTTTTAAGTTGTCTGGTACCAGTAACATATTATTCCCGTCAGGCACTCAGCACGGGGCCAGATTGACGTGGTGCTCAGCGTCCATAGATAGATAGATAGACGGAATAAAATATAATTGTAGCCGTGACAAAACTATTTATATTACAAACAGACAGATTGAAAAAAATGGGAGCATACTTTTTTACCTCTTCCAAATTAAAATGGTTCATTTAAAATGCATCCCCGCTCCACTTTCAGTAATAATAATAATGATTCTCATAAGTGAGCAACTTTTACCTATAGAATCGTGATTGAAAAACCTTTGAAAAGTTAAAATCCTTTCAGATTCGCAACAAAGAGCGGACTACGGCTAAACTCATAAAAATATTTGTTTACTTTTTATTGAATATCCGTATGGAAAAATACACTTTTCACATAAATTTCGCACAAAACGAAATCAAAACGGAAACTTTATAGTAAGCGTAGGATAGAATAAACAAAGTACATTATTCGCTCTCATGTTGTACATGCAATGTTTTTTGTTCTTATTTATGAAGCTGAATAATACTATAACAACGCATAGCTGGAAACATTAACAACGAAACGTTACGCAGTGTAAAGCGTTACATTTCAAGAGATTTGAGTTCTACTTCAATTTTACATGTATGAAATACGTGCGTTGAATGTTTCAATTGAAACTAATTCAACAAAAACCGACTAAGTACGAGCTGGACTAGAGTTTTAATACCATCAAAGCGTTAAAATTCATAACCGTACCATTGTTTTGGTTCAATTGAATAAAAATAAACCACAGCCTAAATTCTTTAAAAATAACTGATATAAATTAATAACAAAATCATATTTATAATTAATATAACTAATAAAATTAAGTAGTACATAAATAATAATTATACGGTTCAAAAAAATACGGTTACTCCCGCCCACTTTCACTATATTACTTTAAGCATCTGAACCTATTTTCAACAAACATTTTTAAGAACAATAACAGATTTGACACCTTTCATACAAAGAAAACTTAATTAAAAACTGTTAATTTATTCAGGGGCTTTACCATGAGAAGCAAAAGTAATTGTCGATACTCGATGGCGACTGTGTTAATTTTTCGTATGATAGAATTATACAGCGCCTCTAGCGGTCACTTGCAGAACTAAAATTTCCATACTAAAATTTTACGTAGTCGATATTGCGGATCGGCAAAAACTATTACTTCAACCTCATGGAGCTACAGGAGATATTATGCCAGAGACCGATAGACATACACACACATACACATTAACGTCCAAATTCTATATCCGCTTATTACGTAACATTACGAACATCAATTCTCGAAATCGGGTAAAAAATGGACGAGCTAAAGGTAAGTTTATAATGTCGAGCAAACATCTCTTTTAGCTTGGCGTGTGTACACACAAACACACTTCACCTACATCACTTGATCAGCCAATGGACAGAGGGGACACTCCGTAATGCGTCGTAAATTCATGTAAAACGTTAAGACAGTAAGACTTTCACAGTAATGGCCCGTGGCCTAGATTTTTTCGAAGAAAAAATAAATCTTCGATTCAAGTATAAACAGGATGTAACAGAATTGAGTGAAAACACTTTAGTTTTTGTGTCCCTAAGAGAAGAATGTTTAATTGAATTTTGAAATGGGATAAAGGTATATTTGAATATTACTATAAATATTCTAATTATAAATATATGACCAATTTTGATGAAATTGTTCTGTTTCAGAGGATTTAAGAATGGTTGAGAATTTAGATTCACAAACTAGAATCAACCGGACAACATCTGTCCAGTCCGCTAGTGTAGTAACACTAGCGGACTGGACAGATGTTACAGATAGTACACAGTAGTGTACTATTACTAAACGTACATTTTATTACTACCAATATACTTCACTCTCTTCTTAACACTTCAGCAGAAACCTCCCTTAGATCGCCTAACATATTAATTAGGCGTAAGTATTGTTAGTATGTTGTCGACAGTGTTACGATGATAATGATATTATATTTATGACGGTATAATATCCCTGATTATGTCCCGTGCCTCAAGCACAGCTTCCTTGAAAATGCACCTTTACATTAACAAACTAATGTTCCATAAAAATCACTAAACTGAAATCAGTAGGTATAAATCAATTGGCCCTCTTTACGTTAACTTCATCACTTCATCATTGCTGAGAGGAAAGTCCACACCTCTTTCGCTGAAGTTTCACTCGCTTTGGAAGTTTAGAGTATAATGAGCGGCGAAACGTTTACATATTGTTAACAGCTTTATTAATAGACTTTATGATGAAAAATGATCTCATACATAGATTCCCAACCAATGGGGCTAGCGTGGCCTATGGACGCTAACACACAACGTCAGTCTGGTCTCGTGGTAAGTACCCAAAGGACTTGTGTTACGGGTATCAGACAGCGGACATATATTTAATACTTTTATACTATACATATATTTAGGATTTTTATTAGATGATACACATATTTAACCCTTAACCACCTAACGTCGATTACAGTGACTCTACGCAATATATTTTTTCAAATATTTCCGTTATTACGCGGGTTACACGTCTGTGACTCTACGTACTTTTTCACTCCCTCTCCAGTTTGCACCATGCACTCGACCAAGCTATACTTGCCCGCAGGGAAGAAATTCAGGTTAGATTGTTACGTGACGTTTTTTTGTTCATATTTTATTGTTATTCTGTAATATGCGATCAAACAATAAACAAATGATTAGATGAGTGTAATTTAAAAATATGTCGGAATCACCAAACAGAAGATTACAGTCGTCGGGTTCTCAAAATAAATGAAGATCCAAAAACATCTTTGGCAGTTTGATATGAAAAATTACAAACAAGCGAAAATTGCTTAACGTGGTACCAAAATTCCATTCATGTTTATAATCATGTTTTCAATGCAAAAATCCAATTTGCGTTCAACGCTTTCAAAAAAATGTGTGTAGGTTGTCGCGAAAAATTGTAAATGTTTATGGGCTGTAATTTTATACTGATTGAGATTAAATTGTATCAATTATACTTTTATTTAAGAATTTTAAATTACTAAAGGAATCAATAACTAAGTAGATTTATCCGTTGATTTTGTTTCGATCTCAGCTTAATTAAAAAGACTATAATTTGTTCAATATTTTGTAAGCCAAGTTTCATTAATAAAAAGAAGTAAAAAGTTATTTTGACGAATATGTTAAGACAATTTAAATTGAAAAAAAAACTAAAAACCATAATAAATTTTTGAGTTAATCGCACATATTTACAAGCGGTCACCATGACCGTCGATAGGTGGATGTGTTACTAAAACTGGTGGCTGAGGGATACATATACAAGACTCTGGAAAATTGAAAAGCTTTTACTCCGTCGGCGGGATTCGAACCCGTGAACCGAGGTGAGCATAGCTACGACGCGCTTATCAACTTTTTTTTTTAAGTGTTCATTCAGTAAAATTAAATTTCTTTTTAATACTAGCCACAGAGATCGTCATATCGCTATGCCGTGTAAAGTATAGAAATATGTGCACCAATGGAAGCTTTCACATGACGAGGCAACTGTGCCTTATCCGCTTGATGTCTATGCTTATATACACGTTGCTATAAACACGGTGACTGTCTTATTTTCAGTTTTCAATAATGTATGGACTTTTATAGACACATTCACACAAACCCGGGCGCAATACGGCACTGGTGTACATATGAAAAGCCTGTAAATAATAATTATGCAAATTAAAATGGCGAATTTGATAAATTATGTATACGCCCTCGGCGGTCCTTAGACAATTATATTGCACAATATCACTTACTGTACAATATAATTTATCGTTTAGGGTAAAAATTAAAGACTGCGCGATTATTGAGGAGAAGTTTGAGCGAGTTTAATTCGCATTGTTTCTTTATATTGTATTCTGTAGGGTCAGAATTGCGCAGCAGTATTTGAAGATGTTTATCAGAAACGGTGCAGCCAAGATTGATTGTCAATATCAGACTGAACGTGAAAATATTGAGCAATTCGTACAATATAATACTGATCGTTTGGATTCAAAGCGCCTTTCAATCCTATTGTACAGTGAAGATTATTGTGCAATAATATTGTAGGTCTGGGGGCCGCCTAATTAATTTTTAAGTAATTTATTTACGTGTAAGTGGAACAGTTACTTACTTCAAACTAATAAGATCAGGAATCCAGTGTGTTTGTTTCTTTTAAAAAACACCTAAACTTATTAAAATTTATTCGTTTGTATGATATTCTAAAGAGGATATAAAAACTATATCCACATCAAAATGCACGGTATCCTGCGATGTTCTCTATCAAATCTGCTGCCGATAAAAACTCAATTAAAACATTCGAATAGTAAAAATATAAAACACAACACTGAACGAATGGCAAAATATTTTTATGTCGGTTCTAGCTCATTATATTTTCATCTGACGAGCTCCTTGATCAGTAATTAATATTTGTAGTGGCTAGATGACCTACTGCCCTGTACTGAGTTATGACAGCCGAGCTAATTGAAAACGCTGTGTTGAAGTACTAGATGCATTGCTGTCGAAGATTTGTATTTACAAGCGAGCCCGACGAACATTATCATGTATCTATTAACTTTGGATTGTCAAAAGCGATGAGGTTGTATTAAATAATAATTGTTAAATTCATAATTCATTCACGTAATTAAAAAATCGCTTCGGAGATCGTCTACGTACTATGAAGGTGTTGCCACGAGAAATGTAACGGTGCTACGATGGTGAAGCTGAGAAAAATGAAGATTTGCTACGAAGATTGTGCTACGAGAATTGTGACGCGGACGTAAGTAACGTTTCAAAAACTGTAAAAATGTTGCGTAGGTGTTACTGAAGGAGATGTTGGGGCTCTACAAAGATATTGCTACGAGAAATTGACAAGTATAACGAAGATGTTGCTAGAAATGTAGAGATGCTGCGAAGGTGTTGCTAGAGAAATGTAGCTAGGAAAAATTAAGGTGCTACAAGTGTTGCTACGAGAAAATGAAGAAGTGCTACGAAGGTTTTGCTACGAGAAAAGAATACGTGCTACAAGTGTTGCTACGAGAAACGTAAAAGCGCTATGAAGGTGTTGCTTAAGAAATGCCGAGGTACCTGGTAATTTGAAATATTAAATAAAAAATAAATTCCTATAAAAAGATGATTTTTAGTATCGGTTTTTGTACCTGTTAAATTTCGAAGAAATCTTAAGTACTATTAAAACACAAAAGTGACTGTCGGAGACTTTTTTCAAATAATTGTTCGTGAGAGTCATTTAAAGGAAAACATGCGTAAACGGTGGCTATTTATCTTACAGACGATCTCAGACGCCGCTAAAACCATCGTTGAATAAGAAATTGTGAAGTAATTTGGGTGTTTTACATTTGGTTAAGATTTTTAAATGCTTTCTCCATAGTAGCTTTAAATGGTGGTGATACAAGATGGATAAGATTTAGTCATAGTATACGTATACTTATAAGTATACTCATAAGGGTCAATTCAAATCGCAACTTGACGCATAGATATTTAAATTAAATATGCATTGCTTTTTATTATTTATACTAGTCATAGTTATTAAACTTTATCTTACCAATGTTATAAATTCGAAAACTTGTGAGTTTGTGAGTGCGTATGTTTGTTACCTTTTCACACTTAAGCGATAGAGCTGATTTCGATTAAATTTGGCATGGAGCTAGTTAGTATTCTGGATTAACACATTGGCTACTTTTTATGTGGAAACTATTTAATATTAAGTATTTAGAATTTCATATTAAGAAATGCATTTACCCACATTCACTCGTCACCCTGCGGTGTGTATTAAAATAATATTTAACTGACAACAATTATGCACAAAGTTTAATGGCCCTCCTAACAAGATATGAACCGTCGCCGTCCAGTTTACGTGGTAACGCCCTAACAAACTAAACAGCAAACATAAAATACAGCGATTGAAACGTCCAATCAAGTCTCTGCAAAAATATTCCAAGCGCAAAAAACACCTGATTGATTTTAGCATTGTGTGTGATACAAAAGACTTAATAGCAAGCAAACCGTAAATCTGAAAACAAGCTATTGTTGCTGCGGAACTTTCCAGCAATCAAAAGCAATTAATCCCCTTTGAATATTATCTCGATGTACCTGACAATGAAAATACTATGATATAACTTTTCATTGTGTGACCATTTACTCTATTGAGTCAATAATTATGCATTCGTCCAATCTGTAAAAAAAATTGTATTTTTTTATATAAACCGTTATTATTATTTTTTTATGATATTCAAGGGGCAAGCGAGCAGACGGGCTACCTGATGGAAAGCAGTTGCCAAATTTTCTGACAGAAGGTTAACTACCACTAGCGACAAGATTAAGCGAATCTACACATGCGACAAGATTAAGCGAATCTAATCAAAATAGGCGTGCCTGTACAATTAATATTTTACAAACTAATCGATGTGAGAGGGGCTTAGAAATAGTAATAGAATAAAATCGACAAAAAAAGTACATTACTGTTTGTGTCCTAGCAGCATATAATTTAGAACTTGCATCAATTGTCACAAGGAGTTTGAATCGCGTCATTCAACACAATAATTAAAATACAATATACTGCTTGCGCTTAAAAAAAATATGTACGACAAAAAACATTTATCAATTATACTGACTCGGCCAAAGTTATCAATTATACTGACTCGGCCAAAAACTTAGGATTAATTTTTGACTCCAATATGTCCTGGATTCCGCAAGTGACTGAAGTGAGCCGGAAAGTGCACTACTCGCTTCATTCGCTGAAGCGCCTTCAAAATTTCCT